>NCKU01002109.1:0-20745 GCA_003675995.1 Dinothrombium tinctorium
CACCTTTTCTCTGTAATTATTCACAAAAACCACTGCTAAAGATCTTTTTATATTATCTTTTCACCAAATCCTTCAAAACACAACTTACTTTCGTAAAAATCATCGTAAATGGTCCATTCATCGTGCTACAAATGGTCGATTTTCATCGTTCTCAATGCTTAGTGGTTGAAATTTTGACTATCTTAATGCATTACTCTTATCATCAAGTCGTTGGGAACAGCTCTCGGGCATTGTACTTCAAGATTAGAACAATTTGCTTAAAAATGAAAAACATTTTCTGCCAAAGGCGACGTAGAAGATAACGGTCGCTATTACACAATACTCAAGCTCTAGCGATATATGGCAGACTTCACAGTTTTACGCCGTGGCATATAATCTGAAGATTTATGTTACTTTGGAAAAGAGTGTAACAAAATAATTTATGATTTCGAACATTTTCGATCGATCACTTTGAAAATAAAGTAAAATCTTGAAGTGAAACTTGCTTGGAAACAATGCAAGAATAAGCTTCAGAGACGTGAGATAAATTTTCACTGAGATTTTAATGCTTAAAACATTATTAAAATAATCTGATAAGGTAGTATAGACACATACACATGCTATCAATTTTAATGAGCCAGCTTAGAATGAAAAGAAAGTTGAAATTTTCAATGGTTCTAATGTAATTATAGTAACTCTCAATATTGATGAAAAGTTTTTGAAATTCACTTTCACTTGAATTAATCAAGAAAAACATTTTTTTTTATTTTACTAGCATCAAACTTTTGTTTTTCATCGGTTTTAATATCGCATTATTAAAATGATGCATGACAGAATGTTGAATAACTTTGGTATGTGCGAAGCATAAATTATTATCGTAAGCCTAAAAAATGATAAAAAGAAAATAAAATTATTAAAATTATTAAACTCAACAATGCAAATGATTTAAAAATTAATGGTTTTGATTGCGATTTAAAACTCATGTTAAATTATTTTCAAACTCGTTTCAGAGCAAATATCGTATAGGTCAAAAATTCGCTGAGTAAGCAATAAAAGTCAAAAAAAAATAAATAAATAATGAAAACAAAATTGTCGCCAAATTAAATTGAAAAGTGCGAGTAATCAAAGTGAGTGTGAGCACGCCTTGGGCATTGTTAGAAAAATTTCGCTGCTACTTTCGGATATCGCATGATTTAATTTCGAGCACTAATTTATTTTATTTAATAACATGTATATAATCTCGTGCTGCGAAACGCAGAGCATTGCAAATTCACTTTCTTGATTAGCGCACTAATCTCGCTTAATTATGCGCGCGTTTTTGTTAATAACAATAAGAATAAAACAAAGCGCTTCTCGCTTTTAATTTTGATAAATGCTTATTCGAATGCGCAAGAGAGAAAGTTTTTGCTCTTTATCTCTTTTCTTTACTCGCTGATTAAAAGTTTTAATTCAAAGTCATTAGTCTAACTTTCAAACATAAAAGACATAAAAGAGATAAAAAAGAGTAGACAAGTAAAAACTGAAGCAAAATTTTATTGATGACTGGCTCGTGCTGTGCGAAATTAAATTCATAAATTTTTAGAAATTTATTAAAAATCTTTTGCTCATTCGCAAAAAAAATCGTGCTTAATATTTTAAAGAATAAAAAGTTGAATAAGAATCATTTTTGCTAAAATAAATCAAAATTAGGCATGTCTAGCGTGACGGTTTATGATTTGCAATAAAGCAAGCTTTTCTTGAAATCGAAATAATTAAAAAATTGGGTAAAAACGAAATTTTAGATATCTAATTTCTTATCTAACAACCTTAAAAAATTTTTAACATTAAAAATTGACTCAAAAATCGATGAAAAAATTTTCACAGAATTCAATCGATAAAAATTTCTTTCTAATGAGTCGAAGAGTAGGCGGAACGATTGCATTTTCAACGCATTATTAAACTTTTTATAAAACTTTTTGCTTTAAAGTTTTTCCCACTAAATAAATTTTTAAAACGATAATTACATCGCTTTTCTAATAAGCAGAAATCTTTTAAATCCCAATTGTTCAATTTAAAATTTAATTTTTATCTTAAATCTCTTTTCGTTCTTTTAAAAAATAAATAAAAAATAAATTTATTATTGATGAAATCAAAATTATTTGATGTGGTTTTCAAACAAAATAAAATTTGAAAAGAATTAAAAAAGAGACTTTAGTTCAAAAACTCAAAATTTTTATCTAAATAAATAATTCAATTTTTGAAAATTCTGCAATTCGTCGGGTGATGTTTTGAAAGCTTGAAGTTCTTTGATCGGACTCGAAACGAAAAAATAAAAAAGTGTCAAACTTTTGCCTCAATCGCATTCGTGCATTCTTCATAAATTCAATTCGAATCGAAAATCAATATGCGTTTGAAGCGAAGAAACGATAAGCAAACATCTTATTAATATACTTGCATAACTCGAGTATTCAGCGAATATTTTCGTTATCGAACAAAAACTTTTATCCGAAAAAGAAGCGAAATGCGATCTCGCTTTCACTAGAAGCGAAACTTTAAACCTAAGATGCGTTATGCGTTGAAGAAAACGAATGATTATTGCAAAAATGAAATGTAAATCGTAGAATAGAAAAATTAAAAAAGTAAAATTTTGAAAGAAATCTAATGTAAATAAGTGAGAAAGTGTAATCCATAAGAGCAGTTGAAAAGGAGTATTTATATGCGAATTTTATCATGGGAATTTAAATTGAATGATAAGTCAAAGCATTTTTAGATGAAATTTTTCAAAGCGAAAAACAGTTGACGTGATTTTTAAGTTTTAAAAATGAAGTTGACTTTATTCTTCACTCATATTCTTGAAACTAATACTCTGCGTTTAATGTAATTCTTTGAATTTTGCGAACGTTATTTAATTTATACGCTTTCAAGTACTTGAATTATGAATGCAACTTAATTTGAAAGAATGCATACAGAATATGCAAAAATATGAATGATGCACATAAGCAATGCGAACAAAAATGTTTTCTTTCATTTGCTCATCTTTTTTTTCAAGGCATTAACATTTAAATTAACAGCGCAAACAACGATGTACTTTGTTCATTGATTTTCGCTGCTCTTTTTTTCTCTCTTAACTTTGTGCAATCATTTGCATAAAAGTAATGGCATTATCTGACAGAAGCAAGCACTTTTTTAACATGTCACGAATCAAAAAGCACTTTACTTCCAGAAGAAGTAATTTAAAAAAATCGAGTAGAAAATCTCTCTCGAGCGATATAAACGCACTTCGAAAATTCATTATGTTATTGATAAGGAACATAAAGAAACTATCGCTTGATGGTTAGGAGCGAAGAGCGCAAAGAAGAGAGAAGCAGAAACAAAAAACATTCAATTGCCGCTCTGCTCCATTATTTGATTTCGTACTGCCTGCGTGTGTGAAAACAACGATAATCTCTTCGAGTAATTTTTTCATTTTTTTTAAGAAAAACTTTTTTAATAACTTTCGTGAACGATGAAATTCGAAACCTGTAATCTTCTCTTTATGAAACAATTCAACTATTGTGCGCACACAAGAACTTAAAGCTTTTTGACACAAAAATCTATTTCTTCTGCGTTAGTTTTTTAGCATTGATTTCTTCGCAGTTTTATTTTGTTGTGAAAAGAAAAAGTCATTTCATATCAAATTTTGCGTAGTTTTTTCACTTTTGTAAACATTTTTTATGTTTTTTTACATTCTTTTGTGGGTGAAATGCAGAAGAAGAGTAAAAAGCGTCGTCTCTTTCCACCTCTATATTCAAAATCAATTTTATACTCTATACAAACTTCTTTTTTCACTTATTTTCGAAATAATTGCGAGTAAAGAAGTTTAAGTGTAATCACAAGCCGTCAGTACAGTAAGCACGAGTGATTTATATTCATAATTTTTTACTGACAATTTTATACTCGTAAATAAGAAGCCGCAAAGCTTTTTTTCGCTTTCTTTCACTAACAACCGATATTTGCGATCTTCCTTGCGTTCACTTTACTCTCTTACATTCAAATATTGAAACTGCATTTCAGCAAATATCGACGTAATTTTCGTTTCGTGTTTTTTCCTTTCATCTGCAAACTTCATATTCTAGCGAATCACATATTACAGCTTAATTTGTTAGCACGAAATCATATTAAATTTAAACTGTTTAATGATTTCGCTTTCTATACAAATACGAAAATCGCTACTTTATTGCAATCGCGAAATGAGCAAAGTTTTGTTAAATTGTCGTTTTTAGAGAACCAAAAAGAAGAAGAAGAAAGGTATAAATACGTGAAAACGATGCGAACTGCGAAGTAGAGCGGCTGGAGATTTATCGTAAGCGATGTTTTCGCTCGAAGCAAAATATATGACATCAATTTTTGCTTCAACCGTTTTTGATGTACACACATCTTGTAATGATCTCTTCGCTTTTTGAAGACAAGTGGAGAAAACTTTTGCGCTCTTGCTTATGATTGTAACGTTTGTAAATGACATTGTTTATCATTATCTTAACGATAGCAATGCACGTCTTTTACGCTTCAATTTTTTAAAAGCTCTCTTAATTGAAAGTTTGCTCATTATTCTTGTAAATATTTGAGCTAAAATAAACACCGTTCGCATCAAGAGCTTCATCTCAAAATGAATTGTTTAATTGCAAATGCTACGAGCGAGAGAATAAAGAAAAAGGCGCTAAATGTAGAAATTAGATTGACAATTTTGTTCGCAGTTATAGTGTTAAAACTTTCGTGCATTTTGTTTAGCAAAGCTGAATGTTGCGAGTTTTTTTTCACAATGTGCACACTTATTTGCTTTCAAGCGCTTGCAAATTGAGAAACCCTTTTGCGCCTTGTTTTGTTCATTTACACCGTTAATTAGATGACACACTTTTATACTCGCAAATTGACGCGCAGCGAAAATCTCAGCTACTTCCCAATCTAATTCAGCGAGTTTTCTTCTTCCTTCTTCTTGCATAATAAACCATATTTGTGCCACAAATACGCGTACAAACACAATGGCACTCGTATTTCGCTTTTGTTTATTTCGATTTACTTTTTCCATTTGCTTCATTTGCTTTCTTTCTTTCGCTTGAAAAAAGTGAAAAAAAATGCAAACGAACGGCGAGCAAAAAAAGCGTGAGTTACGATACGATGAAAAGTGATGCGAACAAAAAAAGTGCAGAGGCAGAAAAGCAAATCAAACGCATACTTCAAGTGCACCTTTTGAACGCATTGAAAATGGTGAAGCGATAAGAAATATGACCCAGTTCATCGCGCTCTGCATTTTTATCGGCGAAAATTCGCGTTTGTTTATCGTATTAAAGATTGCGAAGCGCAGAGAAACGGCGAAAATCTCGCTCCGAAAACAAAGCGTAATTACAAAGCAAAACGAGTGCAGCATCGATTCTATCTGCTTCTCTGCATAACTTCGCTTCAATACTGCAAAGCGTAATTTACGGCAAACGCTTCTGGTTTTTGAGCCTTTTACTGCATCTGTGTTCAAAATAAACGCGCTCTTCTTTTTCTTCTGCTTCTTTTACAAGCATCGAACGCTGCGTTCGCAGTCAAAATCAAAGCTCAAAAATCTTTGATGCACACTGTTCACACACTTAGAGCAAAACAAAGCCTGGATAAAGAACAGCGGTTAGCTTTTATCCAATTTACTTTTTCGCTGAATTCATAGAAAAAGTCGGAAAAAATTTTTGTTTCACTTTATTTACAATCGCTTAATATTTATAATTCGCTTTTTTATATTTCAAAGTTTAGTGTTACTTCGATTTAAAAATTCATCTGCTTTTGCCTCGATCATTTAATGAATTTACGATAAGCCACAGCTGTCGGCGAAACTTTAGCGGTGTAAAAACATTGTTTAATATGAACCTCAGCTGAGTAAAAAAAGTTGTACACAACATAACACTTCATTTGCAATGAGTGGTAAGCAAGAAAAACGCGGTCTTAATTAACTTTGACAAATTTGTACCTACCTGAATAATTGCAATCTTTTCATTTAGTCTAGCGAAAATTTCGAAAACATGTTACGCTTGTGGCTTAATGAGCGCTCTATTGATTATTCAATAATTTTTTTCGTCTGCTTTTTCTGTGTCGTTGTCGTTGCAATACTTCTGAGATCTTTGATTGAAAGTTTTCGAATATCATCGGTCGACAAGACCATGTCGTAATCGCGCTCGAGCCCTTGCTTAATTTCGACCGCCATCAATGAGTCCATTCCCAAGTCCCCGAGCGTTGTGTTCTGATCGAGATTGGCTGCATTTTTTATCCCTAAAATATGACAAATTGTGTTTACTAAATTGTCTCGCTTTCCCGCCGCTGATTTGTTATCATTCACTTTCACAATACTCGAACAAATAGCTTCTGATGACTGAAGAAACTTGTCTAGAATTTCGAAACAAGATAAAAGTCTTTGAGGCACGGTTTGCAACAATGTCACGTCGTTTCCCATCTTCTCCGCGATCACACCGACATCACCGATTGGGCCCCATTGAATGGCCAAGCCGTGATAGCCGTCTGCGCGACGTTTCTCGCAAATCCTTTCCATCGCCGAATTCGCGAAGCCATAATTGCTCTGACCTGCATTTCCGCGGCCGGCGGTAATCGATGAAAAGCAAACGAAAAAATCAAGTTCAGGGCACATCTTTCGCGAGAGCTCATCGAAATTGAGAGTGAGTTTGATTTTTGGAGCGCAAACTTCTTCAAAGCTTTCAATCGATTGATTTTCGAACAAAGCGTCTTTTAAAACCATCGCAAGATTGAAAATACCTCCGACTGGACTTATGGCATTAGCTTTTTCTAGTAAACGTTGAGCAGACATCAAAGTAATCGCATCTTCTTTCGACACCAAAACTGAAGCTCCATTTTTGCGCAAATTATCGATCGTAAGTGATTGATAAGTATTTGTTAAGCCATTGCGGCTTGTGAGAATAATATGCTTCGCTCCTCTGTCAACCATCCAAGAAGCGAGTTCCAGTCCAAAGCCGCCCAGGCCTCCGATAATGATATAAGATTTCGAAGAATGAAACCACGTTTGAGGAATCGCTTTCATTAGAAATGGCTTGCCATTTACTACATATGCTTCGTCTCTGATCTTGATCACAACTTTTCCTATGTGCTTTCCGCTTGCCATAAAGCGAAATGCTTCTTCTGCTTCCGAAGCGTCAAACACATTTCGCTTCAATGGAGCGATCTCGCCGTTTTCTAAACCTCTTTTGAATATGTGTTTAAGCTTTGCGTACATTCGTGAAGCCGCTTTCGAGCGATTCACGATCGCATCGTGCAAAAGGTGTGCGATACAAACGACGTGAAACGTCTTGTTTTGCTCAAACTTCGCTCCATCTGAAATGAAGCGAAACAAATGATTAGAAAAAGTTAATCTTGCAAGAGAATACAAACTGAAAGCAGCGTTTTGAATGATGTCATATTTGCCAATTTCTACAAATCGACCGAATTCAGCGAGACAATTGATCGATGCCCTGAGTTTCTCTTCGGCCAAACAGTTGAGTATTACGTCCACTCCTTTGCCATTTGTTTCCTTAAGAATACGCTCCTCGAAGGAAGAGTCTCGAGAGTTTGTAAAGTGCTTCTCTTGTAATCGAGGGAATGTTTTCATTAAAAATTGTTTCTTTTCTTCTGTTCCAACAGATGTGAACACTTCGCAGCCCATCGACAAGCACAGCGAAATTGCTGCCTGACCAACACCGCCACTTCCAGCGTGAATTAAAACTTTTTCATTTGCTTTCAGCTTCGCTCTTATAAGTAAAGCATAATAAGCAGTTAGATAAACAACTGGAACAGTGGCTGCATCCTCAAGTGTCCAAGCGCTCGGAACTGAGAAGTTAAAGCCTTCTTTGTCAATCAAAAGTGTGGAGGCAATTGATTGAGAGTCACACAAGCCAAATACTCGATTACCATTCTCATCGACTCCAGCGTATTCCATTCCAATTGAGCATTTATTGTAAGGCGCAATCGGGTATGCATTCAGCGATATTCGGCCACTTGCGACCATGATATCTTTAAAGTTCAGTGCGGCATAAAAAACATGACATAATGCGAATCTGACATTTCTCGATGTCTCTGGTAATTGCTTATAATGTTTATGCGGAGCCTCGATCCATTTGAGACTTGACAGATCTCCTTTTACCTTTACGTCCAGATAAATGTGCTCCGAATTCAAACGCATATTCTCATCGAAAGTAGAGTATCTGTAAGAGCCTGCAACACCATTCTTATAAATATTCATTACCAAATCTTTTTCGAAAGCGTCATTCAATAATGCAGAGCAATCGATGCCAGTTGATGTATTAAAAAAGCAGCGAATCCTATCTCCGAACGGTTCTTTGCGCAAACAATTTACGAAACCAACTATTCCACTGAAATCCTCATCTGCAAGCAACCAAATTTTGTTGTTGCGCTCGCATTTAACTTCACGTTTCAAAGTCTCGATCCAATCAAAGCTGAATGCTTTTGTTTCGATTAATATCGGCTGCAGATCGTAAGGCATACACTTGCGAAACAATAAAACCATCGCTCGTTTAGAATTAGTTCGCTTGCCGATGTAAGTGAATTTTGCTTCTGACATAATGCTCATAACTTGATTAAAATCGAATAAAGTAACAGGCTGCTCATTAACAGCAGCGTATAATGTTCGCTCAATTTTTGTCATCTCTTCTCGTGTGTACCAAAGCAAAAAAGCGCTTTCATTCATCGCTTCATAACAAGAATGAAGAAACCTTTTCAATCGTTCGCTTGAAAGCATTTTGCTACTGAAATAGGAAGTTGTGTTCTCGTCTTTGACTATAACGATATCTAAATTAGTGATGCTGTTTGGAATAATCGATTCATCCGCTTTCATTTTGTAAATGCTATTTACAATCTCTTTCTTCACTTTCAGCGATTTTTCAGAATGAATGACAACATAATTGCGTTCGTAACAATCATAGAAATCAAACAACGAAGCGATCGTTTCGCAAACGCTACTCGTGCTAATATTCGCTTCGAGTACATTTAAATATTTGCTTCGTGTGTTTTCGAAAATTAGCTCAATAAACGGTTGAAAAAGTTGCGTTTCGCTGTGCTTGAAAATTAAATCATTCGCCAGCTCTTTATTACTTTTTGAACGCAACATTTGCAGCGTTTGAAGCGCGCTTTTCTTCTCGGCGATCGCTTCGTTTAATGCGCTCAAAAGCGCGTATTGTTCACCGTTTTCAAACTTTTTACATGCATTCACTTCGCTTTCATTCGCATCTTCATTATCATTGTGTTCCACTTCGTCGTTGTCGTTGTTTTCGTCGTTCGCTGTGCTCGAAATAATCTCATTCAAGTGCTTTAAACACCGTTCACTATAAACATTGAATTCCTCGTCGTCGTCGGCGCTTTCGTCGACGCAACCAGTGAACGGAACATGGTGAACGCTTTCGACGGTCGCGGTTTGATTTTTTTGTCTTCGCAAAACAAATGTCGCTTTTAATCCTTTGACAATGATGCCGTGTGTACCGCCTAAATTAATCTCTCTATTATAGTACGCTCCGACGAGCGCTTCCCCGCTTGGTTCGCTCAGCTTCAAAGCGTGAAATAGCTTGCGACAATCGCATCGTAAATAATCGATATAGGTCGGAACGCAGAGCACTTTGTTGTTCTCGGCGAATATCGCTAATTGAAACAGTGAATCAACAAAGCTGATCCAATTACCGAGCCATTTTATTTTCGCCTTGCTTCCGTCAGACATCACAGTGACCAAACCTCGAAACGATGGCCCGTAATCGTAGCCGCGAATACGCAACACTTTATAGATTTGCTTGGTTTCGAGCTCGAGCGCGTCTTTCTCCGATTCGAAATCGTCGAAATTTTCGAAATGCTCTTGCTCGTCGAGCGCAATGAAGCCAGAGGTGCAAATGGAGCCGTTTTCGATTATATAAAATTCGCCCGTTAAGTCGTTCACAGTCACACTGATCGAAACATTGCCGACTTTGGGCAAAATGGTGGCGCGCAAAAATTTCACTTTCGAAAATTTTATAGGTCGCTGCATGTAATCGTCAAAGCCTTTGATCAGCGCGAAATACTGCCACGCGAGTTGCAAATAGCCAGCTGCAGGATAAAGAATCCTATCGTCTATGCAATGATCACCGAGATAAGGATTTTTCGCTTCGAGTAAATCAATTTTAACCACTTGCGTATGCTTCGCTTTGTTAAAATATTCAGGATATTTGGTCACAAGCAAAGCTCGTTCGTGATTCCACTTGAATAATGGACTTAAGGAAGCAGTTTCGCACGCAACCGGATACTCGACTTTTGGATACAGCTTCTCGATCTCGGGATTGTGTCCACTCGAATAAACGTTTCCAATCACTGCCAAAATCGAGTTGATCGAGATAGAAATTGACTTTGAATTGTCCTCGCGATAAAACGGAGAATACAATCGAGAAGTTCTCGCGCCAGTGAATGTGTTCTCAAATATTTCGCGCGAAGTGAACGTGATAATACTAATATCGTTCGATAAATCACCAGCGTCGACACAAATTTCATTTTTGGTGCTAAATAAAGCGTCGGACAATGTCGAAGATCCATTCCGCTTCATAGGACCATTAAACGAGTGACAAATATTTCCGCATTGACAATTAGCTTTACGCTTGATTATTTGCGAGCAAATCGCTCGTAACATTGAACCATGTCCATTTTGATTGCGATTAGCGGCGAAGAAGGTTAATAGAAGTGCTTGTCGGTGATTTATACAACCGCGAGCGAACGCGGATAGAATTTCACCGTTTGAACTGCTAATTATTCGTGACGGTGTCACTCCTAAAAATTTCAATACTTCAATTAACGCGATAATTAGCGCGGCGTTTAACACTTTGCCTGTAACATTGTTCACATTTTTGCGCTTTCGATTAGAAATTATCTCGCGTAATGGAATGCCGACTGTTTTCATTATTTCGCAGGACACATTGAACGACACTTCGATGATTTTCATTTTAAAAATGTCTTTGTAAATATTAAAAGTTTGCTCCTCTTCTAAAAAAGCGAAACAAAGCGGAGTTTTATGGCAGCCGTGAATTACGCACTTAGTTGGTTTATTGTACTCGTCTATGATCATGAAGCCTCTGTAGTAAAGCCCCGATTCATAACCTATTTTGGACACATCGTTCAGTAGCGCTAGAAAATCATTTGTTATCATTGACGATTCTTGCTCGATGTAATTCATTATTGACTCCACGCTTTCCTCTGTTCGACCGCAAACATTTACAATTCTTGGCAGATCATTTGAAATTTTTCGACTTCTTTCATTTTCAACTTTATCGTTAGCTTTAAGAATTGCGTGAACATTGACTCCTCCGAATCCGAATGTATTGATAGGGATGCAGTTATCGTAAAACTCAATTGGCTTCAAAACAGGAACAATAACTCCATTGTGAAGACCATCTATGCTTTGATTTGGAATTTGATAATTCAAATTCGGAGGTAAACGTCGCCTTTGAAAAGCTAGAACAGCTTTGGTAATGGAACAACCGCCGGATGCTCCTTCTGTGTGGCCGATATTTGATTTCAAACAGCCGAAAAGCAAAGGTTTTTCACAATTGTTTGGTCTATATGCCTCTAATATTGCTTTGCACTCAATTGGATCTCCTGCTGTCGTTCCTGTTACGTGCGCTTCGATATAATTGATGTCGATTGGGTCAATTTCAGAATCGGCAATTGTTTCTTTCATTACTTTTGTTTGTAATTCAAAAGAAGGGAAATGATTTCCTTCTTGTTTATAGCCGTCTTCATTAGTTTTACAGCTAACTATTGACGCATAAATTCTTTTTGCCGCATGTTTTCGCTGAATGAATATCGAAACGACGGCTTCTGAGCGACAGTAGCCATCTGCTCGCTCGTCTAAACATTTCGATTTTCCGTCGTCCGAAATCATTCGCAAATTTTTGAATGCTGCCGCAGTCATGTATCGCAAGTGCACCGCTGCTCCTGCGACGATCAAATTATCACAAAGTTCATTTTTGAGAGCGACTAAACCCTCGTTTAACGCGGTGAACATTGAAGCACACGCAGTGTCGACAACTACCGCTGGACCCCGAAAATCGAATGCGTATGACAATCTACTCGCCTCGCATTGAATATAATTCACAGGAGACGAGTCGTCTTCTTTCAACGCTGTATCAGTGTCCGAATAACAGAGTCCAACATAAACGCCTGTATTCGAGCCTCTTAATCGATTTGGATCAATGCCTGAGCAGTGAAAAAATTATCATTTCAAATGAGAGAGAAAAACAAGGTATTAAGTTATTATTTAATTTCGCCAATTTGTCATCGAAATTGTGAGAAAAAAAGTTCAAAACGTTATATTGCGTTTAAGCTTTTAAAATTTATGAATAACTTTCGCGGTTCTCGTTCCATTTACTCTCAAACTCTTAAAATTGCTCATATTTTGAAAATGAACAGGAAAACGAAAGTTTTCTCCTTTACACACATTGCGCTCAATTTCTTTTTTCAAAATATAATTCATATTAAATAAGCTGTTCGATAAACTGCTTTTTAAAGAATTTTCATTTAAATTCAAATCGAAACGAATTTAAATGATTTCGATCATGCAAACAGTGGTCTTGATTTTAAAGTAATAAATAGCGAGAATTTCGCAAAATAATTTCGTTTACCTGCATCCCAAATCGCTTCGTACGTTGTCTCGTGCAAAAGACGAAGCTGCGGATCCATGAAATTAGCGTCGAATTCGTTTACATTGAAAAATTCATAATCAAATCTATCGATGCGCTTTATTTTTCCTGTCCTCTTCGGCAGACCCATGAAGCCTTTTACGATCAAAAGAATTTTTCACAATTAACGTCGAAATTGATGTCAATTCGAGTGAAAGTTTAATTATAGTTTCGATTGAATAAGCATTCACTTCGAGTATTGAAAATGAAATTTATTTTCTTTTTCTTTGTTTTAGAACAGTTTTTTTAAATAAACGAGGATGCAAATTAAAATAAATTTAAGCTGCGAGCTGTGAATTAATGAAAATAAAATTTTTTTAAAATTGAACAATAGCCTTGACTGCGCAACTTTTGTGCGTCCAAATTTTGAGCTTAAAAGCGCTTTTAATAATTTAAAACAGACCAGAGTGATTAACACATTTATGAATTCAAGTTAATTTCATTTATAATTACATAAAATTGCTCTTCGCTCACCACGCAAATATCAAACTTGAAAATTTCAAGAAATTACTCTACACCTAAACAATTAAAATTGGTGTTAAACTTTCTCAAAAATCGATAAAATCTAATCGAATCGAAAAATTTGTGTTTTTCAATCGAAAAGTTTTCGATTTAAATCAAAGTCAATTGAATTTCAAATTGCTAAATCTGTCTGTCACGGTTAAAATCAATGTAAGCGATTTTTCGTTCTTAACTTGCACACTTTTAACATTTGTAGACAGTAAATTTGTTAACTCGCACAATGATAAAAAAGCTTCGAGTTTTTGCATTATTCTATGCAAAATAACTTTCCTCGTTTTGTGCGCGAAACTTCAAAATGACAAAAACTTTTTTTTCTGCATAAAAATGAACATTTTGAAACTTCTATTCATAAAAAGTGTCAAAATAAAAAGTGTACTTACCGACTGGCCAGCGGGTATCGTCTACACTGCACATTTGAGCACCATTCATTAAATTGTTCCAAAACTGTTCAAGGTTATCAGAATTCGGGTATCGGCCCGAAATCCCGGCAATTACAGGTTGTCTCGCTTCTAAACTCATTATTACAAAGTGAACACTTTCATTTTCGCGTAATCACATGAAAAATTCATTAGTGTTTGCTCTAAATGTGAAAAAATGAAAGTTGTAATAAAAGTTTTATTTTATAAGTGAGTTTCGAAAAGCAACTCCTCTTTTCAATGAAGAGCTCGTTTCATTGGTTTTTTCGAAGTAATTGTATTCGTTTTAATTAGAAAAAAACAGTTTTTACTTTAAATTAGTTTTACTTTTATTTGTTGGTTAAAAACTCAAAATATATACTTTGTCACCTCTCGTTAAGCATTTCCGCTCCAAACTGGTGATAACATTTTTTCGATTGAAAACAAAGAAAATGAGTAGAAAAAATGAAATTCGCACATTTTTTCATTTGATTTCTTATTTTTGTACAAAAAACGATTTTTGATTTTGGGCGATTGAAAATTTAATTATATCCATGATTTAATCATGTGCACCATGCATTTCTCGTAAATTCGTCGTAAAATTACGCTTTACATTAGTTATGAAGCACAAATTTCAACGTAAATAATTTAAAGCTTTAAAAGCGTCAAATTACTTGCAAGTTCTATTATCAAATGTTAATTTTATTTGAACAAATTTCAAACTACTTTTAAATTTTTCTTTCATATGAAATTTTTGAAGCGTTCGATATAATTTTTTGTTTTAAATGATTGTGCACACATAAAAGTAAAAATTAAATGAAAATCAATGTAACAATATGAAATGAAATTATTTAAATATCAGATTAAATATTTAGTTTCGAATTTTAAGCTCTATTCTTTTGTAACATTTAAATCAAAAATTTTTATTTTTTTCAAATTTTATATTAGAATTACTTTAAATATGAAGTAAGTAAGGATAATTTTATTTTATCAGTTTTATTACTAAAAATAATTAAATTCTATCCGAAGTTTTTATTTGATTTTCAAATCTATTCGTTCGATGAGTAGATTGGTGAGTTTCTCATGTTTTTATGCTTAATTTGATAAAAATTAAACGAAAAAATAAATTAGATTTTTGCTCAAGCTTATTTGCTAAGTTAAGTTTTTTTTTAAATTAATTTATAGCTGAAAAATGTTCTTCAAATTTAAATTCAACGCAATTTTAAAACTATTTTCATTTTTTTTATTGTCAAAATTTTTCATTGAATTCATTTATCTTTAAAGCAAAGAATTTTCTTCGAACAAAAATAGTTTAGTGAAACTTTTACAAAAATAATTTACGAGAAAAAAATCGATTGATACAGTTCGCTTTGAAAGGACACATCGAAAGGAATGCATAAGATTTTCAGCTTGTATATTAAATTTAATTTTCAATTCAGAGAAAAAATTTTATTTTGTTAAATTTTGAAAGCATTTTTAACATTTTTATGCAAGAAAAGATGCGCTTATTTTATGTTTTTCAAATAAAAAAGAACTAAAAATACAATTTCTTCATTGCTTTTATGGATTACTTTCACTCTGCATTTGGACTCCAAATTTTGAAGAGAATCAATTTTTTCCACTTTGCTTTCATTATCAATAATATTCAGTGAAATTTTAACTCTAAAATTCAACTTTATCAAAAGTGTGTCAGTAATAAGTAGAAACTATTTTAAATATAAATGAGGTTTTAACACTTAAAATTTAATTTTTTTTTTTTTTTACTTATAATTACAATAACCATTTTCTCGCATCTCTTTCCGAACACCGAGAATCGAGCTCATCTTTTATTCATCGATTTATTAAGACGCACAAAAATTATTCTTTTTTTGTGTCCATCGTTTGTGAGCCAGAAAAGGCTCCCAAGTGTAATTCACAAGAATGGATTGAAATTACATTGTATACATCGAATGCATAAATTCATTTCTTTTCGTTTTATTGAATTATCTCGAAAAATTTTCTTTTGCATTGTAATAAAAAAACAACAACATTCAAATAGAAATTTAATTTTATATTTTGTTATCCTGAGTAAACAGGGCTAGCCAAATAGATGATCACCTATTTTTATATGACATAGATTTCGGGTTCTACATCAAAATGCGAGTTAGATAAAACTAAATTTTAACGATTCTGAAAATTTTATCAGCTAACATCACCCATTTTAGATATGCATCTAAAATGATATATTCATTTTAGATTTGTCTTTATATTCATTTTATTTTCATGCGATGAAATCACATATTTCACTAAAAATCACATCTTTACACTTATTTCAAACATTACTGTGCCTATTGAAATAGTTAATAGAGAAAAGAAAAAGAATTTGTCAATGGAAAAAATCCGCAAAATCGCAACAGATGTCTTATAATTTAAATAAATAATTACATCGATTTATATTGATGTAATCCTGAATTAGCATAGAACTACACGAGCATAAGAGAAAGTTTCGAAGTAAAATGAATCTCAATGAGTTACAATTCATATCAATGCGGTTGAGGTACTTTATTTGAATATGTATGGTGCAAATTCACAGCGTGATATTATTTTGATTTCTATTTATCTCATAATTTTAAATATTTTTAAAATATGCAAATATTGTAACAATCTGTGAAAAAATGTAAAGCAGCCTCTCCTAACATGTGCACCGGGAATGTGAGATGAATTTTCTCACTTGCTTCTCTATATTACTTACAATGCTTCACGAAAATCAAAATTATGTCAAAATAGTTTTCTTACGAGTAAAAAGCTTTTTTCTTTTCATTACGATTATATGAAAAAAATTAACTATTTTAACAGTTAATCTAGAAAAAATATTTTATTTTTAATTTCAAGAAATTTTGTCGTATTAAAAGCTGTAAATAAATCACAAGCATTCAATTTTAACCAAAAATAAATTTTTTCGATCATTTATTTTGTCACCTATTTTTCTAAGTTCACTTAATTTCGACGTAAAAAATGGTCTATTTGACGAGCCCTAATAATAAGAAATAAAAAAATTCTCAAATAAATAGTCTCAATAAATGAGTCCAATTGTTATTTTGCTTAATCACTTATGTCTAACGTTTTTTTCGGCAATGTTAATGCATTTTTTCCAATTTTTTTTCTCTTTAAATTTTGAATAAAGTAAAATACGCGTGATTCGCATTTTCCTCACAAAATTTCGCATTGTTTACGTTTCTCGCTTAATTAATCAAATGAGTTTTGTATTTGATTAGCTAATGAGGCAAGCAGAGCTTGATGAGCTTTAATAACATTACATTAATGAACGCTGATCGAATTAACGAAAAATGTTTTTATCAAACTCATGACAAGTTTTATTTTCAATGATCGTAAAGTTTTCAATATCACAAAACGGAAGTAATTTAGCTTTGAAAAAATGGGCGAATACAGAAATTTGTTAAATGCGAAAGTTTAATTAAACGATACTTTTGTCGCGAATGAAAGTTT
The DNA here is from genome assembly GCA_003675995.1 of Dinothrombium tinctorium. NCBI lineage: Eukaryota > Metazoa > Arthropoda > Arachnida > Trombidiformes > Trombidiidae > Dinothrombium > Dinothrombium tinctorium. Next base: position 17,081 of record NCKU01002109.1, read on the forward strand.
TAAAGTCAATACAATCATTTCTAAATGTTTTTACTGTTGAACACTTCCAGTTTCAATTAATTTTAATCATATTTTTGAAAATATGCTTCGCCTTGTGTTCGGTCGAGTTTTTTGCAGTAATTTATCGATCAAAATCGTAAATCGTTCACAAATTTCAACTTCACTCGAGTTTGTCTACTGCACTATTTTCGGCAACTGTAATTACGTTGATATGCGCGATATTTACATTCTCTTTACAAATTACACATCGAATTCTTTTTGTTTAAAGGTTGATTCAAGTTTTCGCATATTTGAATTGACAGTAATTTACCAGAAAAAAAAATAAAAAGTGGTAAAAAGGAAAAAAACACATTAGTAAATTGTAATTAGGGTGTAAGCAATTAAGGAATAATTTTTTTTTCTTAATTACACGTCGAATATTTTTGAATCTCTAGTTGTTATCGATATGCGAACAAAAAATTGAAAATAATTAACATTCTCGGAAATTGTATGCCTAATCAATCAATCAATCAATCGATCAATTCTTTCACTTTCAAAGTGAAACAAACTAATTTCTAATCAATTTCAAGCTTGAAATACTTCGAATTAAGCGTTCATAATTTATGCATTCGTTTTAATTTAAAATGGCAACATTGTAAGCGAAAACTTTTTTCTAAACTTAATTTAATTTTTCAAAAAGTTTTAGAATGTAATGAAAAACCGAATTGTAGCATTTGGTAAATCAGCGTGAATTTTAAAAATTCATATATGAGCATAATTAAGCGAAATTTATTGCTCTTTTGTCCTAAATTTGATTTTTTGTTTTTGCCTTTCAACATTTCCTTTCCTTTCAGCTTCGCTTTCTTATTCTACTCTTGGTCAAGTTATTGAAATAACGAATTCGCATTTTCAAAAAATTTAAATATACATCATAAACAAATAAATATCGCTTTTGAATGCTATAAGGATTATTTCTGAAAACTTATCTTTCTATTCTCTCGAAACCTCTTTGATCTAACAATGAAAATTTCTCGACTATCCTATAGTCAAACAAACTTTTTTGTACTTAATAGAGGATAGAAGTTGAGGAAAACTATGAGCATTCCTCCAAGATAAAAAAAACAAATTTTCCTGAAAAACTCATTTATCCAGCATTTCAGAATTGTTTATAGTTCAGTAGCTATTTATAGAATTGGTCCATTGCAATTGTTTTGCACCTTAAACAATCATATTTAAAACTAATAAATAAAATTAAAAATAAAACAAAAATCGTCGACTTGATCATCGGATGCTCCTCGTCAATCAGGAACCTTTCCACTGTAAGAGCTACTTTATCAATGCTGATTTAATTGATTTAGCAATCAGATAAATGTATGAACGCAAACTTTTTATTTTATGTTTTCGAAAATTATGTTTACGGGTGGCTTTAAAAGAATAGATCAAACAGATTTCTATTGACCGATGTTTCTAATTCTGATTTTTATTCACCTTCATTATTTCATTTATAAAGATAAAAATTAACTTTGAAATGTTTAATCTTTTTTTCTATCAACTTTACACTGTTTTGCTTGCTAGAATTTAAATAAAATTGAAAAACTTTTACTATAGCAATTTTTCTTTGCTAAACTCTTTTATGAGTTCAATTTAAGGAAAACAATAATTAATTTAAGGAAATAATAATTAAAAGTTACAAGTGAACCCATTTTAGTAATTTCAGTAATTATTATTAAAAAACGTTTGAAGCGCATTTGAATTAGTTTGAGATTTTATCATTTTTGTGAGATTCAAAATTTTAAAAAATCATTTGAAAAGTTGCTCGCAATAGTGTTGGTTGATTTTTTGGATGTTGAAAACAAAGTAAAATTGTCAATCTCGCATTTGGGGGGTTTATGGGAAGAAATCGAAATTATTGATTTCTGTGTGAACAAAACAGATGAACTTAATAAGCTTAGACGCTTAAGCACTTAAACATAATACGCTGTTTCTCACGATGCAACCTCTAAAATAAAGTTGCGGTGTTTTTTTTTCTTTGTTGAGAACAGCGAGATTAGCATTAAATTGAGAAAATTCAGCTTTCTGCTTAACGGTTACAAAAATCCAGTGCGCAAAAATCGAAATTTAAACAACTAATGACTTATCAAAGGCTTCGTGATATAAGAGGTAACTAAAGTAAACCATAACTGCTTATGTTAAAAAAATTCAATTAAGCTGTAAGATTGTAATTTTTTGCATCTCAATTTGTTTCAATTTATACAGACATCCCGTTAAAAATTGAACCTTTTCAAAAAACATTTATAAATTTAATCTTATCACCTACTTTGTTTAATTTTTCTTAATTTAATTTCAAAAAGAACTTGTTGCTTAAAACTTTGTTGACTCTCTTAACGGGCTTGTTTTTTATGCATCGAAATGATCGACGTGCCGTATATTGCGAGAGAATACGGTAAGTACATAATAGCTAATGTTTTATTTTCATAAATTTCCTTCCATTTCAAACGTTTTTTCAACGTACACTTTGTTTCGTGGAAATTTGATCAATAAGTCGAAAGTAAATTTTAAGCTTGTTTCGATAGCGTAATTCTTATGAAAACATTCGCTTGTCACAATTTTAATAAAGCAAAAGATAACTAAAATATACCCCTGAGGCATAAATGAAAAGATTTTCGATTTTAAATGCCAAAAACTTTATTAAAGATAGTGTTGCCACCTGCATTCAATGAATTTAGCAACCATAAAAAAATTTTAATAACAAATAAATTGCACCAAAACAAGTTAAAACTCAACGCTTGTCGATTTAATTACTTGTAAAGTAAAAAGTGTCGAGTATTCATATTCTATTCTTTCTTTTGCACAATAAAAGACGATTTGAGAAAAAAAATGATTCGAAACTTCTCATGAAAATTATTTTTTCTAAATTTTGCTTTGCGAATGTAGTGAAAACTTTTTCATTTGATTCAAATTTAAAAACAAATTTTTATAAACAATAAGCTAATTATACAATATGCTCAAACTATTTTGTAGAGCTAACTTTAAAAATTTCGAAATTTCGCGAACAAAAATGTCAAAATTGGTTTTTACTCGTTAAATATTTATTTGAAAAAAAAATTGGAAACATTTTGACTTGACTTAAAAATAATTTGATTTTTTGTTTTCATTGCTAAAACTTTTGCATTTTACTTTTTTATACTTTTTCTTTTGAAGTAAGAAACACTTCATAAATAAAAAATTTTTATGCGCCGTATTTCAAGTAAATTTATCTTGACAGATGCTCCGTTTGAGCGATTATACCTTCATTTGCAATTCATGCGAATAACTTAAAGTTAAAGTGTTGATGGCTTTGTCAGATAAATAAAATAAAATGAAAAATAAATTTTTTCTTTTTTTGTGAATATTTTATTTTCTCATTTTTTTGTTTGTGGAGTTATTTCATTTTTTTTATATTAAAGATAATCAAATTTGAATATTTGCTCAAAATAGTTACAGTCAATTTCAATTCATTTAACTGTTTTGTCAAAACTATTAATAGAAGGCGGCGCATCGCTTCGAGTTTATCAAAACTATTAACACTTTTGTCAATTGATTTAACAACAACAGTAATCACAACTCCAACAAATGATCGATTTTCTTTATTTTTTACGCGTATAAATTAAATTTTCAATATTCTTTATTATTGTGATTATGAACTT
>NCKU01002110.1:0-20741 GCA_003675995.1 Dinothrombium tinctorium
AAAAAATAGAAACGAGACTCGCTGTGTGCAAGGCGAAAGAAACAGTTCAAACTCGCAACGAGTAAAACAACGAGAAAAGAAATGCTCGACGAGCGAAGAGAAGAGCGGACACCGAGATCGGTGCGCGGGCAAAGCGGCCGCCAACGGACGCACTGCGCTCGGTCAGTGCGCAATGCGGAGACGGCCCCTCGAGTGAAGAGTGAACGAAACGAGAAAAAAAGCGAAAAAGAGAATTATTTTCGCGAAAACAGCGCGAAACGCAATTCGCAGCACTCGTGTCCGTGGTCAGCGAACTCACCACACTTGTCGCCGCCATTTGCCGAAAGAATTGCTCGCAAGTCGTCGGAATCCAGAAGCGGGCCTCTCCGAAGCCGAGTGATCGGTGTGTGTTGCAGCCTTTTATACACTCACTGCTCGTCGCTTCCCCTCTGAGGGTCACCTCTCGCGCTCGGCTCCGCGCACGCGCCGCGCGCAGCGCCCTCACGTCGCGCCACTAGCAATGGCCGCGAGCGGTGCGAACGGCGGCCGCGTTCCGAGCGATTTCGCCGCGATCGACGACATCGTCGCGCTCTCGAAAAAGGTCAGCTGTCGCTTCGTCAAAAGTGTCGCGCGCCTCGGTTTCATCGACCAGTCCGCCGACTGCGAGCACGTCGCTGAGGGTACGCAACTCGAGTTGCCGCTTTGGATGGCGAAGACGCTCGCCGCGCGCGGTCTGATCACCGTCGATCCCCCGAAAGGCTACAACCAAATTTATCGCGAGATCCTCGACGCCGACGCCTCTGTCGTGGATTTGCACAAACTGGGCCCGCATTTCTACGCGTTCGGTGGTCATTTGGTCGCAATGAATGCGCCCGAAGGCGAGGAGATCGCCAAATCTTTGGTGCACACCTTCCATCAGCGGCTTCACAAGATTATGGATTTCTCGCTCAACGCCTCCGAAGATACGCCGTTCGAATTGCACGCGTTCAAAAACAATTTAGACAGCTGCGAACTCGAATTGTTCGAAGAGGGAAGCAACTGCTTGAAAGACGTGAAAAAGTGGGAGCACAGAACTTTAGATCAAATATGTGCCAACGACATGGTTGTTAGTCTCAAGAAACGCAAACGTGCAATGATGGCGTGCAGCGAAAGAATGGCAACAGACTCTTGATTTCTCTTTCCCGAAGTCGGACGAAAATGATGCACAAATTTTCAATCGCGAAATCGCAGAGTAAAAAGCAAAAATTTCATCAAACATGATTCATGTTTATATTTATCTGAATTTTTAATCGAATATCATTTCTGAAAAATTAAAAATTCAAACTTAAATGTTCATTACGAAAAGCTTTACTTCACTCAAAAGTATGAAATGCGAAATTACTGTGATTTGAAACGCATTGAGACATATTTTTTCTTAGATTTCTGCATTTTTACACTCATTACTTTTATCTTATTACACGCTCAAAGAACAGCGATTGAAATTAAAAGCAAAAATCTTGTGATTTTACACCTGATGAAAGACGGGAACAAAAAGCGAAGGTTGCATTCCTGAAGAGAAAATTAAAAAATCACAGCGATGAAGAAACTTTTCTGGTGATGAATAAATTTCGAAGGACACATTATTCATTATTAAACTTTGATATCACATTATTACAGAAAGCCAATCACATATTTGCCATGAATCGAACGCTCTTTGCTACGCATTGTTAACTGTTCTAATTCAAGTTGAAAACCGTTTTGTAATCCCATTTATCGCAAATTCTTTTCATATTATTCTGAAAAACGAATGAAAAACTCAAGCAATTTAGAAAAACAGTTGAAAATGTTAAAAACACAGACGTTTAAAGGTGGAAGTTATATGTTCGATAGAGCAATGTGGCCAATCGAATGGCAATGTTACCTAAATTGGTTCGGTGCTATCATTTTATCATTTGTCATTGTACTCTATTTGCACAAACAAGTGTCCATTGAATGCTGGAAAGAGAAACCAATCGTGCTTTACTTTTCTTACATAGTAAATTTCATAACCTTGTCTGAAGCACTTATACTTTACGGAGCTTGGATAAGTAATCTTACATATGCATTTTACCACATCGGGAAACTTTGCTACATCGTAGTCGTAGGTCATTGCATAATGGGGGCAGCGAACTTAATTTTCGCAGCAATGGCTTTCATGCTACCCACATGCTGGCCAACCGATAGCGAATCACTAAAATACAGTTATCAGAATGAGGATGGCATAGGGAAGTTTGTAATAAAATACGAGACTAAAGTTTGTGGCTTTCTTCACGTATGTTTGGCGGTTCTTTTGTTTGCAAGTGCAATGTATTTGGCGAAACACTTAGTCGATAACAGGCTGAAAGATCTAAAACGAAGAGGAATTCTACTCGAATATTTAACCATGGAAGAGTAGTATGCTGCATTGGTGTAATACAAATCTCAATATTTTATGATTAAATATCAATGCATTGTTAAATTAAAGTTCTCGAAGAGAAACTTCGCGTGAGACATTAATTATTTATAATCAATCAGTCACGATTCAAGTTGAAAGCAGTTAGAATAAATATAACAGAACTTTGACGAAATAAAACTTACGAGGAAAGTGGCAGTTATTTTTAGTGCTATTTGCGCTTTGATTTACTTGCCTGTCACATACGATATTTTGCTAATCGCTCTTCGCTCGTTCATATTTCTATTTTTGAACATATTTCGAAATAGTCTGGAGAAAGAATTCGAATCGACTCGAAATGCAGTGGACACATTTTAATTTGTAAAATGATATATAAATAATCTATTTACAGTTTTTTGTTTCATATAAAAAGTATCAAAAAATTAAGTTTGACATCGTTTCTGATGGAATAAGTAAACTGTATACAAAGACAATGATGACTAGTCTACGAGACGATTTATTTCTTTTTTTCTAACTTGTGATCATGACTGAGGTATTCTTCATCTTCTTTGGTTGGTATAAAACGAATGAAATACTTGAAGGCACTGACGAAGAGTCACATTTAACTTTACGCTTTCGAAAGCCGTTAGTTATTGATTCGATTGTTGGAGAACACAATGTTTCTTTAGAGAGTGAGGAATCGTTTTCATTGGAAGACTGGAATTTGTGCTCGCAACGCAGATTCTGCTCCAATTCGAGAAGCTGTCCCATGAAATTAAAATTTGGCGATATTATCGGCCGCTTGTTTTTCACAAGTTTGTAGGCGTCAACTAAAGGCATCAATTTGTGACACATTAAGTATGCGATTGCAATGGTCGGAGATCGTGATATTCCCGCTTGACAATGGATTAGAATATTACAACCATTTCTTTCGGCTTCGTCTGCAAAAGACAAGCGTGCAATTAGCGTTTGTGTTAAGTGTCGTGTAAAGTTCGCCCAGCTTTTGGCAAAAGGGAAAAGAGCAGTGAAAATAGTATCGACAAATTCAATTACAAATAATGCGTTTCACAGGAAGATGAGTATTGTGAGGAAATCTGGTTCGCGTTTCGTTCGTCGAAGACGGGTGAAACGACATCCCTTCGAATAAATGAAATCAAACTTTGTTCAAAACGGAGAGTTGCGGGGCTCGAGGGGTCTGTCTATAGGAATGCACGCAGCGATGATAACTGCGAGCTGTTTACTCATACAACGGCAGTAATCACACACATCTGCTGTCACTTTCTCCGCGTACGGATGAAGTCGATGAAAAGCTTGGGAGAAGTGCATTTACTGCGTTCGTCACTCACTAAACGTAATTTCACTGTTATACATATATATTAACCTATTTATGCAATCGCTGTCCATCACCAAAGTAACTCGCAAAAGTAACTGTTCTCGCGAACTGCCGTTTATCTGGGTATGCATTTAATAGCAAACATCGATAGACTAAATTCGGGTGAAATCAATGTCAGTCTTGAAAAAGTTCCCGTCGCAACGCTCATCCATCGACTCAACTCCGGGAAACGCAGCGACTGACTCATGCTACCAGGTGTGCAGCTTGCCGCGAGAGTCTGGATTTACCGTTGCTTTTTTCTCCATTCTTTTGTTCAGCACCTAATCACGACCTGCATCACGTTATGCACACATCTTCGCGTTTACTGAGTTGCTAATAAGTTTCATCGATCAAAATGTGCCACGGCCGCATCACGCATCGCGAGCGATTGTTGCGAAAAACTTTATTGTCGACACTTATCGCGATTTCGAGAGCATCGATAAGCCACGAACACGATATGACGACGCTGCTTTTCAATCGCAATCGAACAGCAAATATTGATTTGATTGTTAGTTGAAACAAGTTAATAAGCGAAGTTAATTAACATCATTCGCTTGTTTATTGCGATGACTCACAAAGAGCGGAGAGCAACGCTGTAGACACAATTTTGCGAAACAGAGCGCGTTCGGGGAAAGACGCTAAATAAGTGCTCATTACGCTAATAATAGGTGAGCGAAAGAGCAGCGAAAGATTATCCGCGAGTGGCTAAGGAACGCGCGCTCGCAGCCAATTTCGCGAACGCTCACAGGTACAACAAACGAGTCAATGTTCGACAGACGTCGATTATTTGCGCGAAAGCACGGTTAACGTGTTGGCGAACAATCGATGGGAGTGAGCGACTGGTCGTATCAATTAGTGTGCCGCGAAACTGCGGTTGTTTGACGGAAGACAAAACTAATTCAAATTGCAACACAAAAGCGAGTGAGTCGCCGATCAATCACACGATAGGCAGTGTCGCAACTCGAGAGCGGGGATTCACGCGAGCGGTGACACACGAGGCATTTTTCGAGGGTTCGGCCACGTGCCCATTATGCGATGACCCACACTCGGCGTACAGCTGCTCTGCGCTCAGGTGAGGAGCGATCCTATCGAGAATTGATCGCGCGACACGCGGTCCGCGCGGACGAGCGACGAACACTCACTCATTACTCATGCATCGCTTTTGTGTGGCTTTCCTCTGAAAACCAACGCTGCATTATGTTTGCGCGTAAATGACGAACGCGGGAAAGGACACGTCAGTGTGCAATCCGCTCGCGTTGCGTTGCGTCCGTTTTTCGCTGCTATCGTCCGAATTTGAGACGCGAGAGGCGCGCGATGATCGCTGTCAATGCAAAGTGAAGCAAACTTTTCGCGAAAGTTTTTGGCGCTAAGTTCGCGCGAAGAGCGCTTGAAGCGAGGCTTAGAACAACTTCGCTTACCGATGAAATCGATTGCTTCGTTGAAATACTGTTTCAGGTTTTGCGTACAGCTGTCGGCGACCGGCAGTCGCTTCACGCGAAGCCTGCCGTCGAACGAACATTTGGCAAAAGGCAAATGAGCGGTCACATTGAGAATGTACGTTATCTTAAATTGACGCAACTTCTTCTCGTCGCAAGCGTCCGATTCGCTGCCAATGAATAGAAACGGCAAAATCGCGGTCAACGATTGCTTCTTTGGCACATTGTCCATAGTTCCCAAACGGCGGTCGACTCTGACTTCACGCGTTACTCGTGCGGCAATTCGAAGAGTGAAACGTTCGAGTCGCGCGTCTCGCTGCTTTTATACGCTCGCTGCGCGCCACCTTTGGTCTGCGCGCGATGAGGGCGGTGCTTTGCAATAACGTGCAAAACTGAAAAACGCATCAATTAGGCTGCGAAGGGCCGTGAATAGGCTGGAATCTGCAAGATTTTTGCATTGCATACGTGTGTGTATGTGTACACTCACGTGTGTTTGCAATAAGACTAATCTGATGCTGAAACACTCACTCAAATTAAATTGAAGCAAAGTCCAATTTACCGAGATTAAGATATTGAAACGCTCTTGTTACTTTGATGTCGTCATCATTGTTTATATTTTGAACAAAATCTGACGTAACTTAAAAACAACAAATTGTTTTGTAAAACAGTTCGCATGAAAAACATGCTTGTAAGAGCTTGAGTTCGTTGGTGAATTTCAGTTAAAATATGGCCATAGTTCCATTATAATTCCATTTCAAATTTTTACCCTGAAAGTCGATTTAATTTAGTTTCTCTGTTTTTGACCATAAAAATAACTAAAATAATGGCTAAAAAGTGACATAATTTTAGCTTTTGCAATTTTAGTAGACGATAATGGTAGTTTGAGTTACGAATCTAACTTTCAAAATCTTCTGATGGAAACAGAAAAATTAACTTTAAAACTAAGAATTTGTGTAATGAAACTGTTTTTGTACATTGAGTTTTAAATATGCGAACAATGCATTGAATCATTCAATTGTATATTCAAGAGCCTATATTCGCAACCCTATGCGACATCGTTCGCTTCACGCGTATGATTTACATAAAAGCAGTGTGGTGTTTATAATAGAGACGTTTTATTGCTATGTGAAGCTATGCGAAACGAGTGCCAGATTTAATCTGCGATAAAGTATATTTATGCGAAAATGAACGAGAATCCCGCGCTTTGAAAATGGATACTAACTTATAATCGATGATGTGAGCGATGACAATTTTTAGCGTTCTTAGCATAAAAGCATACAAAACGAGAGATGAGCACTGCTTATTATCGCGTAATTTATGAGAGTTGAGGCAGAGAATGTTGTGAGAGTGTTTTGCACACCAAACGATAACGTATTCACCATTCAACAAAAGTTTGAATCATGAATTTTACTTTTTGAATGCTGCGAACACTGGCGAACGCTCGTCCGTTTCATATTCACATATAGAGAGGCAATGGCGGAAGGCAGAGGAGCAGCGATAATCCCGGCAGACTTATCTATCACTTTGTTCCCTCTCATCATTTACTGAGTGCTTTGTAGGAGTGAGTCTCAACTGAGCGCATCTTCGAAAAGCTTTGTCTACCAACTTGTACCGTTATTTATAGCCTCAAAATGGACCCTTAATTAGTAAGCCATCAAATTATTGACTCAATCCTCTTGAGTCACTTGCAATCGTCGCCCCTACCTTCCATTACTTACAACCATTTATCAAGTTTCTACCGTGATCAGTTGGCAGTAACCTTTCATAAAACACTCGTAATGATGCTTTAAGGATGCTGTGCGAGATGCGCTCTTCGCACACGTCGTGTTGTTCACTCAACCGAACAGCGTTCATCGTACGGAGATCTGTTCGTGTCATTATTGCGAGTAAATCCAGAAAGCAAACGCTTCGTTTTTTTTAATCGAATTGAGGAGAGGCAAAGAAAAGATAATCACTGAGAGGTCTCCCGCCACTCTTTCATTTGCAAACCACTGATTGAGCAGTTAATTGAAGCAACATGTTCGTGGCGTTCATTTGTTTTCAATTAGCAGTTTCTAGGAAGCAAAAACACTCGGCCAACTGTGAAAGCTCTGCTCCGCGATGAGTATATAAAAATCGACATTAAAGTTCACTTTATGAGCTTTTACGAAATGGTTCATAAAATCGATGAAATGCGAGTGGAGGGGAAAAGCGTATCGTATTTAGGATGCTGTGTGCAATCGTCTTTTTAATTGTCGCGTGTTGCGAACTCGAAGCGATAAGCGAAGGATAGAAGCGAAGAAAGGCGGCAATTATCGCGGCAAGAGCAGCTCTATCGCCGAGAGGACGAATGCGGGTCCGACGACGGATAAGTGCTTGATTAAGCAACGAAAGCATCGTCGCGAGGGACACACTCGTTATGATCTCATCCTCTGCCCCTCGATATGCGACATGAATCATTGTTTGCGGCTCCTAATTATTAGCGATTGGAGCGCGCTTCTCGTGTATGGCGGCCGAAATTGCGTGTCCCGACCCCGCGTCGTCTGCCGCGGATTGAAGTGCGCGTTTTGCACACGCGTTCGCCGCACGCGCGGCGACAAGTGTGTGTCACACCGTCGAAAGTGATTCATCCGCTATTTTTGATTGACACTTGGCGGGAAACGAGTGCGAGAAGATGATGCGGGAGCAAATGATGAGCGCTAAGACAATGCTGGTCGCACTGACGCCGGTCGCTGCGCGTTGGCCGTTGTCGAGTGAAGAGCGCGTAAAGAGTGGAGAATAAGAGGATTAGCGCTTTTTAAGCGGCACCGCGTTAGATCGGCCTCGTAACAAATGAGTCATGTACTGCGCGCAGTGAAAAGCGACGCTTATTTTATTATATTTATATGCGTTTTATGAAGTGCAGCACTTTACAAATTTACTCTTATTTCACGCTCGAATCGCGCGCTGTGCAGGTAGTGAAAAGTCGAAACGAGCCCGACGGGAAGCGAAGAAACGCGCGTTCTCGAAGCGCAATCGATGAAATAATATTAGTATCATTGTGTTTGGTACACAACAATCACTTCGCTGTCGACAACGCGTCTCGCTTTAATTTGATTTCGCGCCGCACTCAACGTAAACACAAGCGTCGAAGGCTTCCGCGAATGACGCGCGCACCGTTCACTTAATCTCGCGTTCACTTTTCCGAACGAAAAGCCAAACAAATCCTTTTGTCTAATAATTTAATTATGACACAATCGATCGTAAAATCTGTGTCATTCGTTCATTGCCGGCCTCGTTTCGCTTCGCTTCGAATTCAATGTCAAGTATTGTGTTCATGTCTATAAACGCCGCTTTCTAAGCGCAATAATCGTAAAAATATTGACGTTTTAATGCTAACGCATGAATATTTGATTGAATATATCGTTTGAGGCTCGTTTTCGCATTCTTATCAATAATTCAATCAAAAGAAATTTCTGCGAAGCGGAAACGTTCAGAAGTGACGAATGCGGTCCGAGCTACGCTTGAATTCGAGACCGGCAATCGAACAGTGACACCGAACGCTATGTTTGTGCAGTATATTCAAATCGATTTAAACGTATTTTTGAAATTTAAAAGCAAAGGAAATGAAAACAGGAACGAAGCGAAAAGCGAACCGAAATCGAGCTTCACTGCAGCACGAGCGTGTCGTGCAGAGAATGCATCCGTGCGGGGGTTTCACTTTTCAAGCGACACTATTTTAAATTCAATTTGTTTTATAAATTAAATTAAAAGCGATGTTTGCAAACAGCACTTTTGCGCTTCAAACGCACAAAGCGCATTCGATTAACGCTCGACTCGTCAAAGCAGCCGCAATCGCAATTTAACGGCATCGCCTGTAAATGAGTGCGTTTATGTGCGCGTCAAGTTCGCGCGAATCGTGCGTGAGTCCTCGAGTGTGAAACGAATGTTATGTCTTCTCCACAATCGACTCTCAGCGAGTGCAAACATTGAGAAATTAATGATTCATCGATATTGACGCAATCATCTGTTTCGCATTCATTTTTTAAATCGCTTATTCAAAACATTGCGAAAAGCGCACTTTGATCGTTGCGCAACGATTCGATGTGCTAAATATCGCGTTCTCCACACTCGTCGATCGCGTCGAATTTTTTATTTCGCAATTTGTATGTAAAGTACGCGTTGCGTTTAATTGCTGCTAATAGTTCCGACAAGATTCGATTCTTGTTTTTCGACAAGGCTCGATATCAAAAACAGAGATGATGAATCTGAATCAAGTTCATTTCAATTTTAAATGCGTATTAAATAAGCGTATTAAATTAGCAGAAGGCTGTGGGAGAAAGTAATGCAACTTTCTCTGATTCAGTGACTCATTATCATTGTTATTATTATTAAAATTATTTAAGCGTGATTTTAAACACATGATTTAACGAGAAAGCGAGTCTTGCGCTGCGTGGGTGAAAATTTGCACCGAATCTCGTGGGCTAGCTAAGTTAATATTAACATAGGCATTCATTGGAAAAGTAAAGTTGCTACTCATGCTTAGATCATTAATCGCGCTGCTGCTCTCGTTCTCAATCTTTGATCTTTTTACGCTTCTCTGTCAACGCCAATTCAAAAATTAAAATTCTCATTCACCTGATTCAAATTATATTTCGAAAACATGAATCTTTAAAAACTAAACCGTAAAAATGATCATAAGAAGCGAATGAATGAACGAATGCTCGCTTTGTTTTCTCGTTATTCATTTTAATCATCACGAGTAACATTTTCTTTTGACGCGTGGGAAAGATCGGAAAATTTATTACATTCATCTTTGTTCTGAAAAATGTACGAAATGTCGAAAAGGAAGTAATACTTTAGAAACAATTGCAGTAAGAAATGCGAAAATCTCATCGTGTCAAATAGAGCTTTAGCTTCTTTTGCTTTCAGTTATTTGCGCTATTGTTCGCTTAAGTCAAAACTAGTGATTAATGAAGCAAATCTTTGCAAAACGCGCGCTTCTTTTAACTTTCATTTCGACAAAGCTCAATAACAAGCACTCAACAATTGGTCAGCAGTTCCGTTTCACGCGTTTCTCGGGATTAGGTCAACAGTGGCACGAGTGCCACAGGAAGGGTTCGTCGGTATCGTGTGACGAATTACTACTTGACATCGAACGAAGCGGCGGTGGCCAATGGAAATGTATTTATAAAGCATCGACAAAGTACGGCGAAAGCAGAGAGAGGATACATGATAAATAGAAACCGTTTTCGCTGATTCATAGATTTATGCATTCACTTTTGTTTACGCAATGAGAAGCGAATCGATGGATGCGAGCGAACCTCCGTCAAGCGAAGCAGCATTTAAACATCGTTTCAGCACTTACAGTTTCTGCTTTTCGTATTAATTTTCAAAAGTAATTAGAAAATTGAAGCGGGTGCGACCAGCGGCCTCGAGGCAAGCTTACGCTCTCGCAGATATAGGCAACGGTGTCCATAGCTGCCCTGCCATTGGCTGCCTATCGATTAATTGAAGATTACTCATCGACAGCAGATCGGCGGAGCGCCCAATTGCAGCGAAATTAGTATTATCTTCGGTGATGCTGAGAATCACAGTGTCGGGCATCATTTCGACACGACGACATCGCTGTTTGTGACTCATTGAAACACTTTGATTCATGTTTCGCCATTCTTTGTCTCCCTCTGCTGCTCGATGTCGCTCGACATCTCTTCTGTTCGCACTTTATGCAAACACCGCTTGCATCACAAAGAAACGATTCTCGCATTAATTTATTCATGCATTAATCCTTGCATTCCGTTCATTTTTCGTTTACATTGCCACGACACTGCAAATGGTCTAATTTTCGCTCGAACTGCTTTCCTCTGCATCTTGTCCGACATCATCTCACACGACTCTTCTCGATTCGCTTTTTTAGTAACTGCAAAGGAATGCGTTATTGCAATGCTGTGTGTTCAATCGATATTCGCGGAAAATAATGTTCGGCTCAATTGTTTGCGCTTCAAATTATTAATGTGATGTCGGCAACGGAAACGAAATCAAATTAAGTTTGGTTTCTTAAATTTCATTAAGCGACCATCAATTAACTTGTCTTTTAAATGTATTCTCAGTTTCTAAACAGTCCGTTTTGGTCTTCACTTTCGTTATTTTTGTTTGCAACAAAACACATTTTGCTTTCAACGCTTCCCCTTTCATCAATTATAGTGTCGAAACAAAAGCAAAATTACTAAGTGAGCGCATTAGTTTGCTCCCATTCGTCTTTTAACCCATCGCGATGTTAATTGTAGGCGACGCGAAGCAAAGGCAGAAAGTAAAGAACAATCGCGCAAACATTTCTCTGTGGAAATGGTTTTAGTAATGAGAAGGGTTAACTGAATTCATTTCGTTGACTCATTTGTAATTTTAATTCACTAAATTCGAACCAATTCTAAATTCTCGTTCGTAAATCACTCATCATGCAAATTAATGATTTCGAAAACTAAACTTCGAATGTTTATTTCGATAACACAAACATCTGCACTTTTCACTTGCTAAACAAAGCTTGCACAGCGATCCAACTTTGAAGATCAATATCGCAAGCCCCTCGAAAAAACCAGAATTGTTTCGAATGTTCACAATTTTGGCAAAATCCAATGAATCAAATAGATTGCCAACCAATTCGCCGAAATATTCAAGTGTAAACTTGAAGTCACTAATATGTTATCGTTCCCACTCGAAGGTTGAATTTTCAATAGAATTTCATATTAATGTGGCCTCAATTGTAAATTCGAAGATTAAGCTTTTATTCTATGGCAATCAATTATTAATTCGCAAATCAAATTTTAAAAATCGGTTTGGCTTAAATTTTCCTCAAATAATGAATGCTTGAATTGAATATTTTCTCAAATTGAATATCTACTTACAAGGGAAGCTTTTCGATTGTCCCACCTAACCTATGGTCAAATCAACTTTTTTACATGTGTTCGAGCACGAGAAAAACAATTAGCGACGTAATTTTGACGTGCGGGCATTGCTTCATGATTAAAAAATGAATTTTATGTTATCTAGCTAAATTTTTAAGAATTTTTCATTAGTTCCAGGTAAAACTTATCAACAAAATTTTTAACTCAAATCTAACATAGCATTGAGTGTAATAATTTGCAAAATTTTTAACTCGAAATCGAGTTTTGTTTATTTTAAAAATAATTTTTAAATCAGAATGTTTTTGTACTGCGTAAGTGAATGGGTTTAATTATCAAAAATTCATAGTAAAAAGGAAATAATTATAATTTTTATCGAAAATAAGTTTAAAAAACGCTAAATAAATATTTTTAATGTAAAAATAAATTTTAAGTTTAAATTTCTAATGAAAAGATTTACCCGTCGATCACAAATTCGTTAAAAGAAGTCATCATTAATATTTACATCATATGTTTTCATTAATGATTTAAACTTAAAATTAATTTTTACATTATTAATACTTATTTAGTGTTATTTAGTGTCAAACTGGAGCACGAAAAAATTTATTTAATTTATTTTTTTATGATTTTCAACCAACAACTTTTCCACAAAACTTAATAAACTAATTTGCATTACTTTTGAAAAGACAGCATTAATCGATCATTTTTCGCTTTGAATTTACGAATTGACACTTTTCGTTGATTGTTGAGCTACCAAACTCATATACAGAAGTACCTTGCATAAATGCCACTCTCTTGAGCGACCACCTCTATTAATGATCACAAAAACAAAATACAATGGTAAGCTAAATCAATTGACAATAACCTGTGCAGAACGGCCAATTTTTTGAGTCGAAGGTAGATTCTGAAAAGAGCTTTCACTGTGTCAATTATCTTTCGAAATTTTGAACCTACTTTTAATAAGAAATCAATAATTTTGACAGTATCGTTGTTCATATGTACAATAACTGCCATAAAGTTGCTCATCTTATCCATTTATTTAATATTGAAATACAGTGAAACCTCTCTACAAAGCACACCAAAGGAGCCCGAAAAATCTGGCCGTTATAAAGAGGTGGCCGTTGTAAATAGGGTATCTTTAATTGAGTTAACTTATGAGGGTAATTTATTTTAGTGTCCGTTAGTGGAGGTGACCGATTAAGAGAGGTGTCCGTTAAGGGAGGTTTTACTGTAAATCAATTGAAAAATTAAATTAAATTAATGAAAAGGTAAATAACTTTTTGGCAATCACAGTATTAAAGCAAAATATTCTAAATTTTTATGCGAATCCAAAATTTTCTCTTACTCCAAATAAAACAGTTGTTAGCTGCAGCATAAAATGCTTCTACTTCGTAAGTTCAAAAATGATAAACAAATATAACAATAAATAAATTTAATGAGAACTTATCATGCTTTACACAACGTATTACACAAGCGCTTATGAAATACTCTAAGTGCGTTCAATTGCATTTCATAAATTTTTAAGTTAAGCTAGTTTTACCTCGTGCAAATTTGTGCCTCATTATCAGAGCTATAAAATTACATAACATACTGATAATGCTTTAACAATATGTAAGAGTTCATTGGAAATAGAGTCTTATGATGACTGAAGAGTAAGTTGAAGAAGTTTAAAGTCGCAATAACTTTTTGAATTGTAAAATCAGAGATCAAAACATTTAATTTTATATTTTCAACAATTTTGGCATTTTTTGATCGTGTTGCAATCTAAATTTTTAACTTAAATAGATGATAAAAATTAAAATGACATGAAAAACAAAAATCACTCATTTAATTGAATAATCAATAGTAATGAATTATGGAAACAACAAAGGAAATCGTTATTTACGATTTATGTTTGCGTTATTTTTAAATATTTTAATACTTGATGCTGTGTGTTTGTTTTGCTTGTTAATGCTTTAAAAATTTATAGATTTAAAAAATGTTTGTCATGTTTGTTTGTTTCTTGATAGATGTATTATCATTTGAGCAATGACAGATAAAATTCAGTAAATAAACAAAATTTTATTTAATTTGAGTTTTTTTAATTCACTCACTCACTATGAGATGATAAGGGTAAATCTTGTATATGCAGTATTCCTTCATATACCACATGCCGTACTATTCGAAATAATGCAGCATACCGATCAATTCGAGAAATAAAAACATGTCTAAGTCGATAAACAAGAGGCCAAGAGTGTTATCTAACAAATTCTTTTTGAAATAAGTTTAAAAACTTAATCAAAATAAGTAAATAAATTAAATTTATAAACGTATTTTAAAAGGTTTAGTTAAAAGTGCGATGAGAAAAGTCGAATTTCAGAACACAGCGAACAATTCAAAATTCATTTTCTGATTTAAATTTTAAAATTTAAGTTCGTAGCTTCCTATCATTTCTAAGTGAGATTTTCTAGCCTTCTTCTTTTCTATGGTTAATTCCGTTAATTTTATGTCGTGATTCACAGAATGAATCCGTGGGCGTTGCGACATGGTACCGATTGTAAACAGATCACCAAAACACGGATATGAGTTGTCGGGAAATCCGCGAAAATTACATATTTTCCACAATTTTACGAAATTTTTACACATCATAAATATCATATCATTTATGTAATTTTACACAATTTTGCTTATAAATTTGCAGCCCTATTATTATCGTAATTTACGCTTTGAAATCTATAAAATTCCATAATAATTATTTATTATCATACATTTCAGTATAAATATGTTCATATACTAGAGTCAAACTCATAAATATTTCTCACAGGCTAAAGCAGCTCAAATTTTATTTTGGATCTAACGATCTGGAAGAAATTTTTAGTTTATTCTTCGAATCTTAAAAATGAAATAAATTCTTGTATAACTCAATATCTTCCAACAAAACAATAAAAAAAATTGAAAACAAACTGTGGGTAGATGACTTTTTTAATGTAATGTTCTTGTTTTATTTTTGTTCTACTTTTATTTCAATTTATGCAAATAAATTTATTTAATTTAATTTAAACATCTCTAATGAATGTATTTTGAATTAAATTTGAATAAATTCTTTTATAAGAAACTGAATGTGCTGAGAATGAAAAAATCTCGTTAATTTTAATATAAGATGAGTTGAAAATTTTATGCTAAGTAGCAACTAGTAAGAATTAATAAATTATTAATTAAATGTATCTAATTAAGATTTCCAAATTAAGTGTTTTTAAATGATATGATGGTGCATTTATTAAGCATCATATTAAATCGGTCGCAATTTACTAGGAAAGCCAATAATCTAATACGAATAAAAAATTCCGCATTTCCGATTTACACATTTTTTGGTCAAAATATTTTTTACGCGGGAAATCCTCGCAACCTAGAGTTCGATTATTTTATGAAATGCGGATAAAAAATTCTATTTTAACATTTATTGCATTTACTTCGTTTAAAACGATGAAATTTTTATTTCACAATCGTTTGCTCACAATCTCAAGACGAATTACAATTATCAACGTTTTATCTGGATTTTTCGAAGATTCTATGAATTATTAAACGCTGAATGTCAGAAATTCAAAAACGTTGAGAGTACAAAGCGGCTTCGAGTGCCGAGAAAATGTTTTTTCCAATGGCGTCACTGCAAGGCGCACTCGCTTGCGAGGGACAATGAGTTGTCACTTGCACTTGTTACGACGCCCCAACGCCGAGCTTAGCTTATTTTGATTAATTTCTTTTCCTCGATTACATCTTTTAAACTCAATGACACGATATTAAGTCGCGATTGCTGCTCTCAACTAATCTTCTCACACTGAACGTCTCGTTGATTTCAATCGCTTACAATTCAATTTAAAAACGATTGATTCAAACAAAGTCAATTAAATGCAGAGAAATGCGAATAAACTAAATGTGTAAAAAGACGTGTACTACTCTGAGCGAAAAAACTTTCCGATTTTACGCGGTGCGCAACGCGCAGCGAGAAAATTTTATTTTTCTCGGCGAAGTACACAGTTTAATCAGATGAATTCATCTTAATCAAACAAAAAAGATACAAAGTCGATGAGGCGTTAAAAAGATCTTTCTTCTCAATGACCCAATGTTTAAAATTCTCCATTTATTTACACAGCTCGAGTATTAATCATAGCTTAATGTTCGCAAAGATCGCATTTGTATGTGAAAACTTGTTACTTATCTCGAGCATTTATCTTGAATGCATCAATAAAAATCACAACTTCCCTATGAAGCCTTGTTATGTTCTTTTATTCGATTCAAAAAGCTCATTTATTTACATAAAGCAATATGCTCGCTTAGTCGAAATTTAATTCAAACAAAACTTATTATTTCACTGCTCCCTTCTTTGTGTCAAAAAATATCATCAATAAAAAACTATTTGAAAATGCGAGCTTTTCATTTTTATCATATTATCGAAGCTAAAATCTTGAAACATTTGACTTTATTCGTTTAGTCAAGTTTGGTATTATTTGAATAATTTAATTAAAAAGAAAAATTAAATTCCCGAGTTCTTCCTAAGCAATTTAGCAAATTGGTTTGCTTGAAAATATTGTTTTTTAAATAAGAAAATTCCCAACATGTTTAAACATCATGTTGTAAAACATTCATTTCACTTCAATTTGCAATGCAAAGTTTATTTTATAAAATTGCGAAAGTTTGAGTATCAATACCTTGCTAATTAACGATCATAGAAATCTGAATAAATCACTATCACAGCATAGAATGCATAGATATCAAATTTTCATGCGTTAAATTAACTATTAAAAATTAGAATCAAACGAATTTGGTCGTGAATGTGTTATGAGTTGAGTTTTTCAAAAAAATATGAACGACAAAAAATATTGTAATTGGTATGTTAAATATATCAAACCCGAAACATCGGCAAAATTTTTTCCCGAAAAGGGTGCTAGTTCATATGTATGCTTCGATTTATTTCACGGACAAGATAGCTGTACAGCTGGATTTATAAAATTGACTGTTTTCTTTGAAAAAATTCACGAAATCGGACGCGACAAACTTCTTTCATCAGGATAGGGCTCCATGAGGATGGGGCACAGCGGTATTTACGAATATTGATCGTTTTCGATGAAAACTTAACGAATTCAAATCCGACAAAACTCTTTTTTCATCGAGATTTGGCTACTGCACATAATGGAAAATGTTTGAGGCACAGTTTTGTTAAAAACATGGTTCAAAGCTCATTGGAATGGGTAAAAATGTCGATTGGCTTCACCGCTATCCGGATCTGATGCCGACGGAGCTTATTCTTACATTGTTAGCGTTTTTAAAAATAAAGTTTTCTCTGGCATTTCATAGACTTTAAAATCGCTTAAACATAAGAAATGTTTAAAAGTTAAAGTAAATTTCCACAGGAATACTAGAAAAAGAAACCAAAAAATGAATTAACGGGTAATTGCGTAACGGGCTGATTTTCACAATTTTTTTGTAGTTATAATCTTAACGATATGCAATATAATACACGTAGGTAAGTATTCATCTTTCTAATCCTAATGTTATTTATTCGCGATCAAAGTTTTTCTGCTTTATAAAATACATCAGTCATCTAGCAAAGGAAGTAAAATGCTTTTAGAAAAGCATGGGATGCGCAATTGTGAGATTTTAAGATAGAGTTGAATAAGAAACTTTAGTGCGATATGTTTTAAGTAAAATTAATGTGAAATAAATTGCTCTTTATTCGAGTTTAAAGTTTAACAGCGGCAAAGATGCTCGAACGAAAGCTGTTTCGCAAAGAGGCTACTTTTTACAAGCTTTTTTTGGTTTTTATGAGCCGCAGATTTACAATTAAAGATAATTGCTTGATGAGCGCAATTTTTTAACTTTCGAAAGCTTTTTTTCCCGTTTTAATAGCTTCTTATATTAAGTTAAGTTCAGCAATAAAAAATATACAAAAATATGGCAAAAGTTTTGAGTGGCAAACTCGAGTGCATATTGATCAGCGAGAGCAATGGAATGAGCCATTAAATCGAAGTGAATGGAAGTCCATCTGTTCTCTTCGCATAAAAATTGACAACCGTTAGAAACGGCGATTTGCTCTTCTCTAAACGAAGAGGCTCACTTCGAGTTTTACGACAAGCGCTCGCAAAAGTGACATTTACAGCCTGAAAAGTAAATTAAAAACTAATTTTCAATTTAATTATGTTATCAGCTCAATAACTCAACATTTTTATTATCGCAACACTTTTAAACGATTACGAACATGAAATCAATCAGCGTATTTGAATTGACCGACAAACCTCGTTCGAATCACGCAATTTTTTTCGAGCGAATCGAATAAAAAAACTCTTCCATTTAAAATCTTCAATAGCATTAAGCGAGTCGATTTACCGAGTGCAGTAAAATTAATCAACTCGATAGATTGTGGATGTGTGTGTGTGTGTGTGCGTGTGTGCGAGCGAGTGAGTGGCTTTAAAATCTAATTTAACTTTAAAATTTTTTGCGTTATATTGCGCTTAAGTTTTTTGACCTTTTCGAAAAAAAACTGAGTATCGCGTATTCCTTTTGTGGCTTATAAATTAGGCTAATCTCGTTGCGGCACAAAACTTGGTTTAAAATTTCAAACTTTTCAAAAAACTTTTATGGTAAAGCATGAAGCGAAACAAATGAAAATGATAAACAATTTGTTTTTTCAAAATAAGAACTGTCATAGATTTAAAAACGATTTGAATTGAGCGACGCAGAGAACGGAGATTAATTAAGTGCGTGAACAAATGAAAAACGATAGAAAAGTCGATCGAAACTCGATCGCCAAATTCATCGCAATAGCGAAACGTTCGAAGTGACATCTATTCGTTTGGCCGCTAAAGAGACAACTTTTTAGAGACAATTGGCGACTCGCAGATGTCACCACTGTACGGAGCAAGTTTTGTGAACTTTTCGAAATTCGGATTTTAATGAAAATCGCAAAAAAATAATTTCGAAATTAAGTTTTTTTCGCTCGTTAATTCCTCTCGTCTCTTAAACAATTCGCCATGAAAAACAAAATCGATCGCGGAGCATCCATTAAAAATATTGCGAAAGTATTCGAAGCGTTGAAAAAAGCAAAAATGTTCGCATTTGCCAAACCTCAAAATTTGTCTTCAATTTAACGATGCTATTAGTTCAATTTGCAATTTGTTCGGTTTTATTTCGATCAATCATTAATTTGAAACTGATTTGCGGTTTCTATGTTAGCGTTGACACGAATTGACATTTTAAATGCGTTTTCAGCTTTTTTTTGTTGCGTTCAATTTTTTCGAAAACGCTTCGAGATAAGAAAATTCGAAGCAAATCGTCGAAAACGTTGATTTCGCGGAAAGTGAAAGTCGTAAAAAAAAGTTTTCAAAGCGAGAATTTCGCTTTCGTTAGGAAGATGTTTCGCGAACGCCGAGCGCTCGAGTTTTTGCGCAACATTCGCTTCGGAAAAGATGCGCACGAAAAACGCCGAAATTTGCGGCGTCGTTACCTTTCCGATCGAACGCCGCCCACTTCGCAATGCGCCGCGTATTTGTAAATATAATAAATCGCGCGAAACGAATATTCATAAAATTGAAAATAATTACAGGTTAACGTGTGATGCGAGCTGTTATTATAGCATCGCTCTTTCACCCTTTTCGAGCCTTAATACAAATTAATAATTAGTGACGAGTGAATGTTTAAAAAATGTTCAACTTGGTCGATGAGCGAGAAAGAAAGAAAGAAAAAAAACGCCGTTGAAAAGCGAATTTATGAACCGACTGTAATTGAGCTTCGATTCGATTGCTGTAATCGCGATTATAATTAAATTAATTTCGTAATAATCGTTAATGAATGAAAGCGAAAACTTTTTCTTTTGCTCACGTTTTATTGTGGAAACGCGAACTTTTTCCAACTTAACAAGTGTAATTAAGTAAATTTTACGGTGCAAACGCTAAAACACTTCGAAAGAAAATTTTGTGTTACTCCGCTTCGGTCGATAAGCCTTGAAATTAAATTGGCTCCTTGAACAAATTTTCATTAATCATTAATTACCATAAAAAATAAACGCGAGCTCACAGTAAAGTCAACTTGCTTATAGCGTTGTTAAGCAAAGTTTTCAGCCAAATGAAGCGATGCGCACTTCATTTTCTGCTAGTGAGTCAAGCCAATTTACTCCGGCCGCAATCATTGAAAAAGATACTCGCGAAACAAATCGCTAATGAGTGGGTTAAAAGCAACTCAATTACGAAACAAGAGTCGATTCAATTGTGTACGTTTGTAATTCATTTTGCTTCGCTCGTTTGTCGTGCAAAACAAGGCGAGCGCTTCGAAAATTTATAAATTAAATTGTATTCGAGTTTTTAATATTCGTAACAATTGCGAAGCGGTGTAATCGCCGGGCCACACATACAATGCGGGCAGGTATTTATCTTTCGCTGTGAGCGTAGACAGGAGTGGCATCGGAGCATTTCGCTGGACCAACACCCGTTCGCTTAGGCATAACACCCGCACAAAGGCGCTTTATGATGCAATTGAATTGAATTGGCGCACAATTTCATTAAGAGCCTAATTACGAGACACAAGTTCGCGTTCGACGCGAATGAACGGCGAGCATTTTGCATCTCGAAAATTGATATTCGCTTGAATCATGAGAAAAAAAAATTTAAGAAAACAATAAAGCGCAGAATTGAGCGACTCGTTGCTCGCGAAGCGACCACCGACAAAGTTTTACATCGTTC
>NCKU01002111.1:0-20713 GCA_003675995.1 Dinothrombium tinctorium
AAATTTCAAAGAAATTATGAAAATTCCATTAGAGAAAAAAATTCGTTGCAGCCATTCACGAGCGCAACAATTTTATAGAATGATTCTGATTTATAGAATGATGATTTTGATTATCAACCAAGTTATTTGGTTTAAATAGTGTATGTAAATGTATTTGTAATAATACCAAAGTTTAAATAGATTTGTCCTGATATTTTAGTTTGATTTAAGCATTCCAATGTGATCTCTAAAATAACCCTAAAAATTTAATTAGTTGGAATTAATTTAATAAATTAAATTGATTTTTACACTGTGTTGAAAAATGAGCGCAACAAATCATATTTTATGTAATTTCATTTTAAATGCAATAAGATTTTGGTGGTTCACATATCGAACATGTTTTATGTTAAATGTTTTCCAATTTTATATGATTTACAATGAAAATCAAAATCTTATTTGATGTATTTAAACAGAGATTAAATAAAATTATGTTTTGCGTTCATATTGCTATTGTAAAACTGCACTTTTTTCATGACAAAGTTTACTTTCGATTTTCGGCTTTAACAAAAAATAATATTTTTAAGGAGAAAATTTATATTTTTTTTCATAAAAATTCATAAATTCACGACTGAATCTAGTGTATATTTATCATAAAGAGATAAAAAATAAATAATTCAATGGAAAAGCAAAAGTTTGATTCAACTATTCCAAAGACAAATTTTTTCCTTTCAAACAAATGTATTTTGAAATGGTAAAATCAACTTGATAAAAATTAGATACGAGTGATTTGGAAATACGGTAAATACATTTTTTTCAAATTTCGTAAAAAGCCAATGAGTTGCAATTTATTGGTTTTTAGAGCTTAAATACTTTATAAAATTACTTGATGTTTTTAATTCCCCAATTTTTTAAAATTCTAGTTATAATTTATGACCTTAAATACAAGTTTACTTGATAATTTTATTAATTATCTAATTTTCTATTTATTTTAACTAAAGTTTTTTCTATTTGAATTATTTGATTATTTAGCGATCATCTATTAAAAAGAAGAAGAAAAAAAAACTTGTTCATCTGAATTTGAGCTTCACAAATTAAGATCATTTTTTCATATAATAATCTTAATCAAAAATAAGTCGATAAGTGAGTTCCAATTTTTCAAATGAGTATTAGCTCTACGAGTGACGAGTGATTTTTTTCAAAATTAAAATGAAGTTTTAAGAGTATCTAGCTAATTTTGAATAAGACTTTCAGTAATTCGAGGATGTCTATGATGAAAATTTGTGTTCTTAATGAATGTTAATGAGATAATGTAGTTATGAATAAAAAGGAGCAGAAGCGCATTAACCTAAACAAAATTCACAATGTAAAAAGCACATAAATTAAAAAAGATTGAAAAATTTATACGTTTAGTCATTATTTTAGTTCGAGTTATTTAGTCTCTATAAGATATTAAAAGAATAATTTTATTTTTCAAGTTAAATTTTTCGCTTTTTCATTTCTTAGGCCAAAACAATGAGTTTTTAATGACGATTTGTTTAGATACATTATGAAATGCTAAATTTGCTTTTTATGTAATGGGACTTGAAAAATAACTTATTTAGTATTAATGCTAAAAATGGAAGTACTGGGTTTGAGTTTATTTCAAAAAATGAAAGAATTGAGAAACAATCTTTGCAATTACACTGAGCGTCAGAAAAATCGCAGCATCGTTTCGTTTGTTTGTAAACAATTCGATAAAAAGGGAAATTGTATTTTTACGATCGTAAAAAGCAAAAAAGCGGGAAAACAAGAATATTTACCCGTAATCATTTCCGATTCCGTTCGCTGCTTAAATTTATTGTCCTCAGACTAAAGCGAGTGGCCGCAAGACTAAAGCAAATGGGATTGGGAAAGAAATATTTTTCATTTTAAGTCATAAAAATTAATTAAAGAATGCAATTAGTTCGAAATCCCTTCGAAATTTTTATAAACAAAAGGAAAAGTGCTGCGATTTCTGAAGTTCAGTACTTTACATAAAAGATTAAAATTTTGCCGAGAAATGATTCGAAATTTTTTAATTTCGGACTGCACCTCATTATGATTTGATTTGTGTTGTTGTTTGTTGTGTTTTACAAGTTATTTATTAAATATAATTTATAGGTGTTGAAATCAGTTTCAGTTTAAAAATTGCAAACGAAAAGTAAGAAACAAGATCGAGACGAGTGAAAATACGAATTAACATTTGCAGCAGTTTCATTTGATTAAAGCTAAATGTTAAATTGTCAGTGAAAGCAGAGAAAACTGATGATGTTGAAAATAAAACCACATAACTGCGCTTCTATTAATAAGAGCGAAATTCGCTTTTTGTTTTTAATTAAAAGGCGAAAGCAAAAGTTTTTTCGCGCTGAAAAAAGAGATGAGAAATGATGCATTTGAAGCCGATAAAAGCGCGTATTCATAAAAACGAACGCGCCTATAAATACTTGTGAAGTGCTGCTTTCGAGTTCGTGTATTTACGGCAATTAAAAGATTGATTGTTGTAATAAAATGTTTTCACAGAAAATAATAAATAAAAGAATCCATGTTTTGTAAATACGTCGCTTCCGCCGCAAAAACACTTCTCCCAAAGTGAAGCGCCGCAAAATTCCGTAAATTTTTTAAACTGCGGGAATAATTACGCGAATATAGCTCTGATTGACACTATAAGCAAATAGACATTTATCTAAGAATGTCGCGGTCGCGGATTCCAATTGAATTCGCGTTTCAAACTCGGCTTCGTTAACGAATCGTTGTATCGTTGCGGAAAGAAAGCAGCTTTTCGCTTCTTTTCGTCTTTCGCAGCGTCCGACAAACGAAGAGATAATTGCCGAAATTTTTTCGAAAAAAATGCACTAAATTAAAATCATGTGTTGCCGGCGTTTGAATTTTGCGAAGCAAAACACGCTCTCTTCATTTGGTCACGCCGCACGCTTTCAAAGCGAAACCGCATTTTCGCCTCTTCATTGATTTTTCTCTCGATTTCAATCGAACAGCGCGATATTTGATGCCGGTCACCGTTAAAATGGATGAAAGAAAAACATATTCACTTGTCACTGGCTAGAACCATAAATCATAACTTCTCTTGTTTCATTGCTTCTGTCGGTGAACCACATATGCAAATTAATAGGAATGAGGCGACACATAGCTGAGAGTGACATGTCTTCATCAACAATTTCTAATTCAATCATTTTTTCTAATATTTCTGTTTGTAGATTTATATGGAATTAGGCTCGCCTCAACAGCAGCGAGAAGGATCAATTAATTTGATTTGAGAGATTTTGAACATTTTCAGGTAAAAAGTTTTTTAGCAATTTGTATTTACATAAAGCTTTTCAAACATTGAATGCTGATTTAATTCTTTGAATGAAACATTTTGTGAGCATTTCTTTTTTTAAATGGGTAGCTAATTTGAATTTTTGAAAGGATGGCAAACCTTTTGAGAATGCATTGTATTTATGTGTCTAAAAAATCTTTTATATGCGCCAAACATGATCGCAAAACGCGATAATTTTTTGGGTTGTACAAAAAGTACACAATTTTCGAGTAATCGAATTGTCAGGCATAAAACTCGAAGTATGCTTAAAAGCCTCTTAAATTTAAATTTTTAAGTTTGAGAAAAAATTTGGTTTATTTCAAAAAAGTTTATATTCAAAACTACGAAATGGAAGAAAAACAACTCAAAGCGTTATGCAAATTAAATTAGTTCAGCTCAGTAAGTTTTCTTTAATATATCTACGAAGCAACTGAGTTCAAATAATTCGAATTAGATTTGGCCTTAACAAGTTTGAGGCTTCGTAAGTTGTAGCCAACATTTAAGTTTGTCGCTTCAACTAACTTTCATTTAGCTATTTTTCTTAGATGAATAAACTTAAAAAGCAAAATTTCTCAAGCGTTTTCGAGATTGAAAGTAATGAATAATTAGAAAGAGTAAAATGAAAGTAATTAAGAGAATTAATGCGTGGTCACATTCGCAATTAGATTGCTTGACGCGAGTCGCATTCTGAACGATATTAGAAATGAAACGTGATTTACAACAGATTTTGTATCGCTTTAATACGGCGTATTAAATTACAAATAAGAGCACATTGAATGCAGCGCAGTTGAAAGTAGATTTCGCGTGAATGCAACTGTTGCGACATTTCCGTTGCGAAAGCCAAACTGTCTGCGAAAGTCTTCAGTGTTTCACTGCCAGAAGCGAGCTTCCTTTTAAAAAACCGCATTTGCTTTTTACAGTTTTGCATCGGGATCATTCCTATACATAACTGCACTGCACGACTCAGCGATGAATGCAGGCATTATATGCACTGCGGTAGGCATGTGAACTCCTCTTTTCGCTGCTCAAGCCACATGAAAGTAACCGAATGCTTTTTCACTATTTACTCGTCGAAGATCTGAATTCTCGATAAAAGATAAGTTCGGCATTTTCACTATCACTAATCTTAACAAGATTTTTAAAGTGTTGCTATTTTGTGCACATTTCGAGTCTTGTGTTACAATTATTTTGGATTCGTTCCTCGATGTTACTGAAAATTTTGGCACAACTGTGATCATAATTATGGCAACTTTTTTGCATGGCATTCGCTGCTTCCAAAAAACTTACATTTAAAGCCTAAATCGCAGAGGTTTGGATGGAAAGATGCTTCATCGGCTCACTGATGTTGACATATTTCGAGATAAACACAAAATGCACAGCGTCTTTTTCCAGTGCTATAGGCCAAACAAGTCTTGAACGCTTCATTTTGAACACAAATTGTGTAATTTATAATTCGCAAGCCAAAAGCGAAACAAAGACATCAGTTTCTCAACGAGCGACTAACTCACAAACGCAAAGTTAGCTACCATTAAGCGCGCGTAGAGTGCTTTCGTTATGAATTGCGGCGAGAATCGCAAAGCGCTGAGTATTTTTTGCTCAGACATAGTTTCACGATGAATTTTCTCGCTGTTTCGTTGATTAAACTTTGCAGGTACTCTTGTGCATCTTCGTCACTCTCTCTCTCTCGCTCTCGCTTCCAGAAAAGTTTGCTGTCTGAAAGCAGCGAACATTTACAATGATGGAAGGCACTTTCAGTAGATGGATTCTCGCTACTGTGACCTCAAGTTCTTGTCACTCGCTTAATGCCGACTTTTCAGAGTGAAATTATTTATAGAAAATCACAAAACACTCTTTGTCTCAATGGCTGCAACCAAAAGAAACGCTTGGTTTGAAAAAGCGCTTTTTTGCTCTTTAATTTATAGCTTCAAAAATTTCAATCAAACATGCCTATAAATCATTTCGCATTCTTTTGCTCGCATGCGGAATTTGCTTTCGCTATACGTTTGATTTAAAAGCGAGAGTATATATTATTTAAAATCAGCCTCACACGAACAAAAGGTATGTTGCGACGAATTTTTTTCAATTTAACGTTTAAATTGTTTATATTAAAAACAAATTAAACCAATCGACTATTTGATAAAGCGATTTATTTTTCGACAAACAAAATGAAAACATGAGTGGGAAAATTGAGGCCAAAAGCTATGTTTCTAACACATTAAATTTATTAAATTTATTTGATTGTCGATTTTGAAAATTTTAATAAAAAGCCAGCTTCAAGCATTAATATGTAAATATAAAGCGCACAAATGAAGAAATTCAAATATTCTCATATTCAGATACACGAAAAACTTTATATTCGATGTTAATTTGGAATTTAATTGGATGATTTTATTTTAAGAACTCTGAACAAACAAATCTTTATAATATTGTCGAATTTAAAAGTTGTTTAACGTTGTAAAACTTTAAAACTTTAAATTTTTTAAGCAATAAAAAAAAGAAGATTTTGGTTGAATTCAAAAAACTAATTGAATCAAGTTCCTCTCATTTCATAGTAAATATTATTGTCTCTTAGGGGACACTTACATATTTTTATTACACTGATTTAATGAATTTCAATATTATTCGCTTTTAAATCTTGATTGTCACTTGAACAAAATTCTCTCTGCTTTTAAATTTGTTTATCAACTTTTCTAAAATTCGCAACAAAGTTTGAAGCCGACTTTTATTTTAAAATTGGCTATCAAGTGATTTTATAAGAAGTAAAGATTATGGACTTGAACTTTTAGGTTCACATTTTATATTTGTCGAATACTATTTGGTTCATAAAATTGATTTTTTCTTTCTTCGCAATAGCCTTCATTAATAATTTTTATATTTTGAAATTTTAAAAATTCGGATTTAAGCTTTATCAAATTTTAGGTTTCCATCGTTATCAATTTTTCTGTTTGAAAAAATTGTAAATTAAATTTATTGTTGACTGAAAAATGAAAAGTGCCGTATTCATGAAAAATTAGTTTCCTCTTTTTTATTACTTGACTAAGTTTTGTCACGCAAAAGTTTTGAAGTTGCAAATTTCATCACAATTTCGAAACCTTGCAAGTTTGTTATTGATTTTTTCTTTTGCAATCTTAAATTAAATTTACTAAAGACTGCGAAATATTCTGAAAATCGTTTTATTTTGATATATTATTCGAGGAAAGGCAAGACAAGTAAACTGCATGCGTAGACAAATAACAGACAAGTTTAGAATGAAAAAGAAAACTTTTTGGAAATTAAGTTACTAGTTTTTGAATTTGTTTCTCACTTTGACTTCAAATAACTGCATAGCTTTTCCCACAAGCACTGCCAAAATTTACAACTCAACACAATGAAGTGATCCTTGCTTTGACACACGATACACTCAGCTCGCTTTTCGCTTTTCGGCTCCATATTTTCACTGTAAAATTCTTTACAACAATTAACCACACACAAAACTTTAAAGCTTTAAGAAAATGAAATAGAGTTGAATCAACAAGTAAATAGTATGAATTGTTTCAGAATTTTAAGTGAGAAGTGTAAAAAATAAAATTAATTTGCTAGTGATAAAAATTTTGCTTGAAAGCGATCGCGAGCAAAACGATTAAGAATTGAATGAATTTATTAAGAAAGGGTGTATCGCACGTTGTTAATGATTGTTAGATAAACCCTTTCTTAATAAACCCATTCAATTATGCTTCGTTTAATACAAGACAAATTGGATTCTACGAGCTCTTGCGAAATTGTCTAAACATAATCGGGTGAAATCAAAATTTAAAAAGTAAATGCGAAAAAACTTACTTTACAAAATGCTCTATAAAATCGAATGTGAATTTTGCTTGAAAAGCACAAAACGAAGTTTGGTTATATAAGAGTTAAGAAACAGCGAGCAGCGAAATACTTTTGCTATGTTCAACACAATTTGAAGTGCACTTTTATGGGCACGAGATGTGTGCGAAACATGTGTTACACAAAATTGAGCGCTTTAAGAAAGTAAGTCCCACAGTGAGTAAAAGCCATTTTTTTCAAATTCTTTTAACCATATAATGTGCGGTAATATATTACTTCTACTCATCTCGAAGCGAAGAACTCTTTGCATAAATTATTGCGTACCGTAGTTAGTTATTGAATGGAAAATAAATGCGGAATTTGCATCGCTACTAAAACTGTAAAATTAGTTTATACGAAGCGACAAACTCAATTTGAATTCCTTTTCTTTGTTTGCTGAAGCAGTTTTTTTAATGCAAAAAATCGTAATTAAGTTCGAGAAGCAGTCTGAAACAAGAAGTGAATGAGTTTTATGAAATTGCGAGATGTGACGCTCGCTTGAATTCGAATCAGGAATCGCGTGTAGCGAGAAAAGCGCATTAATTTCATGAGTGTAGTGGTTTCTAATTTAGGCATGAAATTAAAAAAATCAAACGCATAGAAAACACAATTCGTTGGCTGCTTGTTTGCTAAGACTATATCATATCATTTGTTTTAGAGTAATCCGAACTGAGTTCAAAAGTGTGCTTTTTGTCGCATAGCCGAAGAAAGATTGCCGCGCTTTCAAAGAAGTGTTCAAAGAAGTGGAAGCGAACCGTTGCTTCCTGCGACGTACCCTCAAAACAAAAGCACTTTCTACCGCCGCTTTCAGCCTCGCGGTTCGTGCGGCATTTCTCGCTTTTAATTCATATTATGAAATTAAAGATGCTTTGCTGCAATTAATGCGCGATGCGTTCTCTCTCTTAACGCTCGTCGAATCGATTCGCTGTTCGAGTGCTTTTCGCTTCTTAATTGACGCTTAAGACTCGATTGCTGTGAATTAAACTTTTAACGAACGATGCAAAATACAAAGCGGCGAATTACGCGAAATCGGGTCGAATCAGCGATTTTGTTGCTCGTTTGCGAAAACAAACAAGCGAATGTTTGCCGAACAAGTGAGAGCGAAACGATTTGTTTAGCATTGAAAATGCGTGAAAACAAATGATAATTGAATTCGCTCGAATCGATGCGAAGGCGAGATCGGCGACGAGCAGGAGGATAACTGCGGGAGTGGTTGCGACGAGGAGCCGCCTCGCAGTGCACAAAGCGAAACTTTGGGCGAATGAATGAGTCGCGGCAAACGAAGCCTATAATGCCAGCGACGCTCGCAGAGCTAAAAGTGGAACCCATTTGCAAATGGTAAAGTCAGGTATGAGTTGAGTATAAATTGTCCACTCATCCGTTGCGAAGCATCATTAAACGAAGCAAAACTGTTCTGCCGTTCGCGATGTCAACAGCGGGATTGCACTCGATTGCGGGTGAGTACCTTTCTGATTAATTGTGTCTTTGCATTGCGGTTTCGCTCATTTAATTGTATTTCGATATTTGTGCTCTTTTTTATTCGACAGCGAAGCAAAGCGAGTGTAAAAGTGCCAACTTTTGCTCTGCTTCTTTCGCCAACCATTCTTTCGTTTCACGCATTTCAACGGCGACCGATTCTTAGAAGTTCGCTTTGCCGACACTTGATTCTTTATTTTAAATATGATTTCAGAGTACGGCGAAAAACCGCGAAGCTGAGAAAAGCTCTTTACTTCCAAATTTCAGCGTTTTGTCATCGTTTACCTTTTTTGAATGCACTCACAACAAAGAGTTGTAACTCAATCTTTAAATGTTGGTTAAAAGAGTTGAGAGTGAAATGCACGCATCCGGTGCTCAGAACAAACAACTCATTCACGAGCGCGCCACTCTTTTTGTTCTCGCGGACATTTTCTCGAGCGCTCGCAGTCGTCTCGCAGCACCGAACTGAACAGTACAAACTTCTTGGATTGTGTTTCATGACACATTTTATTTCAACAGAACCTCAAACGTACGGCGAAGTGAATCAATTGGGAGGCTTCTTCGTCAACGGTCGTCCTTTGCCGAATGTCGTCCGCTTGCGAATTGTCGAGATGGCGAACATGGGTGTCCGACCGTGCGACATAAGCCGGCAACTTCGCGTGTCGCACGGCTGCGTTTCGAAAATACTTGCGCGATACAACGAGACTGGATCCATCCTTCCGGGACACATTGGTGGTAGCAAACCGAGAGTGACCACGCCAAAGGTGAGATTCTATTAAGTGCGAGCAAGAAATTCAGCTCTGCCATTTAGGTAGTCGAATACATTCGTAATCTTAAGCAAAAAGATGCTGGAATCTTCGCTTGGGAAATTCGCGATCGGCTTTTGTCGGACGGCATTTGTGACAAATACAACGTGCCATCGGTGAGCAGCATCAGGTGAGAGAGACGAGTTTCTATTCCATAAAGTTTCAGCGAATTCATTGTGCTGCTGACAGTCGTATATTGAGAAACAAAATTGGTGCGTCGTCCTCATCTCCAAATCAAACTCATTCTGTCAATGCGTTTATGAACTCGAAGGAAAGACATTCGGCCGCCCTTTACAGTAACATTTACTCTCCATATTCGTGTCCTTCGAACGTGCCTCATAACGGATCAATTTCAAGCAACTCCGCCACTCATGCGATGGCTTTGCATGAAATTGGCAAAACACTGAGTCCGGTGAACGCAACTTCTGCTATGAGAGCGGGATATTGGCCTTCTTCACATTCTATCAACGATCTTTTGCTGAACCATCCATCCGCTGTGCCTATGGGTTTTCGTACCGCAGCTCACACATCAGCTTCTGTGCCTGGAAGTAACTCGAACCACCAATCAATTTCTTCGGCAGCTATAGCAAGCATACATTCATCCGATTCTACACTTGCACACAATCACTACAATTATTGTATGCAATATTTCCACCACCACCAAAACCATCAAATATGCGCGAATCAGTCTGTTTCGCCGATAATGTCAAGCGCCTCGCCTCACTCTGCTGCAACGCATCAGACGATTATAAAGCAAGAGAACACTCAGATGATGTGAGTTTTCATTTCTATGTGAAACACTTTTTCATTTTTTATAATTTGCACAAAAATGATCTTCGCAAAAAGTTCGTTAGTTGGACACAAAATTCTTTTTTTTCTTCTCGCCATAGCATCCAATAGCCTTAATTCTGCCTGCTCGCCTCTGATTACACTTTCTGTTTTGTTCCATTCAACCATTTAATGCTTCGAATCGAACTCTAAACGAATCAAACGTTTGAAAGCCAAAATAAAGACGATCATCTGATCAATGTGATTTCGCACCATTTGCGTTCAATTTTTAAACCGCATTTTGACATTCTAACAAGAGCGAAAAACAGTGTAAGAGCTAAAATTTCGAAGTAAATGCCAGTGTAATTTGAATATATTTTTAAGCAGAAAGCCTAAAAGAAACGTTCAAGTGATGAACAAATAAGTTAACAATGATTCTCCTATCGCTACAAAAAGGTTTTGTACATTGCGAAGTGCCCCATCGCAATGATTTTAAAAACATAGAAGTTAGCCATTAAGCTCCCAAAAATTGAGTTTTTGCGGCTTGTTACACACAATAAAATTGTAAAAAATGAATGCCGACATAAAATGCGCGAGTGAATGTTAAAAGCCATTAAGTGCCGGTTTCATGCTAAGCAGCAAGTAGTGAGCGCAAGCATAGAGTTGTGTTTTGATCACAAAACGCTTAAACAAAGTGTGTTTAAGGGAAAGCGAGTGAAAGGATCATTGAAACCCAACGAAATAGGACACCATTTCATTTTTCATTCACAGTTTGACATTCATTTTGAAAAGTCGCCGTTCACGACTTTTCGGCTTCCACTGCCCTTTACAACGCTAGGAGTGAAAACTGCATTTTCCATAAACGCTTGAGAAAGAAGTACTTTCAGAGTTGGCAACTTTAATTAAGTTCGCTTTTGTATCTCGAGTATGATCTTCGCTAAACTCAGTGCTAAGCATCTCGTTACGAACTGCTTTTCATAATGAGCGAAGTTTTTTAAGAGATCAAATCAAGAGTGTCTAAATGTTATCCGCTGCAAATTTGCTAAATACCGAAATAGTTTTGTAAAAAGGTAAACCTCAGTTAAAGATTATCGGATTCCATCTTTCGGTATTCTGCACGTTGTTTCAACCGAAAATATGGGAAACTGAGCAGATTGCAGCGTTTCGGTGCCAATTGCGGTTTCTAGATTCTCATTAAGCGACAAAGTTTTGCGCTTTTGAAACGCGAGATACTTGGCGACTGAATGACTGCTCTATTCTCCTCTATTCCGCTCTTTTTTCACCATAACGGCGTCGCACTCCTCCTTCAGCCCAATACCGATGGATCTACGAAAGGATCAGTGGTCGTTCTGAAAGGATGCATGCGAACCGTGACATGGACATCAGTTACAATTACAACCATTAGACGTCTCACGGCCACACTGTCAAAACTTTTTTAGCGGTTAAATCGTAAATTTTATTCACTGTCGGTTCGGCAAAAGATTCTCGAATAAATTCTAACTCGATTTCAGCGCGTACATGTGTCAAACAGATGTAAGTTCACACTTAAAGAGGCAACTCGTTTCAAACACTTTATTGACATCGAATGATGAAAATACTTTTGCATTAATATACATAATAGTTGAGGTCTGCAAATAATAATCATAAAAGAAAGTGGCTAAGTATAAATATGTTTTCGTGAAATGGCCATCACGTTAGCTTGCAGTGACTCGGAGGAGCGATCTTACGGTGCAAAAATTTGAGGATGTAAAGCGGTAAGCAGCTGACAAGCGTTAACAAAATTACTTTCCAAAGGAAGGCACGAGTTTGAATAAACTGTTCATCGAAATGTTGTGGGAAAAGAATCAGAGTAAGCAAATAAAAGGAAAGACTTATTAACTCGGCCACGATCATAAGCCAATGCCAGGTTCGTACAGTGAGAGCTAGCATCAAGAGCTCAGTTAAGATCACTGCTGTAAAAGTGATTGCGACGACATGAATGAGCTCATCATTAAATAATAACATTGCACCGTACATGATGACACCGCCCTGATAGATACTAATCAGAACCCAAATGAAAAAAGTTTTGTAAGTAAGCGATCGACCTTTCATTAGCTTATATAGTTCGGGGTACCGCATGACTAGACGCGGGGGTACATCTTTATCTAGAACAAGAGAGAACACTGGAAACATGGTATATATAGTGGCGTAGCCAACCATAAGCAAGCTTGGATAGAGAGCAACTGAAGCGAAATAAAAAATGGACGAAAATATTGCTTGAAGCGTAGAAATTATTAAACCACGATGGATAATAAATTGACTCAACGTCGCCGAGCGTTTGTAACTATATCTTCCGTGTAAAAGGATCAGTCGGTAAATATAACTGAATTGAGTAATTGAAAAATCCGCTGCTAAGGATGCTTGTTGGCCTTCTTTGCCAACAATTCCCAAGCCGACGGCTGCTGTTTGTATCATGCTGACATCATTTCCACCATCACCAACAGCACATGCTCTCTTTTTAGTGAAATTTTGAATTAATTTCACCACTTCCGCTTTCTGCGTTGGGGAACAGCGGCAACAAACCACAGCAGGACACTGGCAAGCGATTTCCATAAACTCCTTCGGATAAAATTTAAGGCAGATTTCCAAATCTTCACCGCGAATAATTAAAGGGCAATCATTTTTACGTCGAAAATTATTCAGTTCAAGATTTGCTTCTGTGCGATTTTTGATTGATTTGAACACATACATTTCCTGCATCTTTTTAACCAATTGAGAAGAATTTGCGATGCTTTGAGCAGTTTCCAACTTGTCACCAGTCAACATCCAAATTTTAATACCAGCATCTTGCAAACCTTTCAATGTAATTGTAACTCCCTCTTGTAGTTTGTCTTCCACTCCTTTCAAGAGAAAATGAGCAAAATGAAATGAATAAAATAAAAATTTTGATATTTACCTGTTAAACAGAGTAATTCCATGTCTTTTTCTAATGTCGCAATCACAGCGCTCGTTTTAGCGTTACGATCGTGCAGACACAACTTGGCTTGCTCATAACGAGATTTGAAATCATTATATTGTTCTTCACTTAAATGTTTACGGGCGACAACCAGTGTTCTCAGTCCGGACCTCGCCATGTTGTCACATTGTTCTTGTAACCAATCACTATACTGTATAATTTGATTCATTACAACATCAGCGCCTTTCAGTATAAACAATATCTCTGATGTGGTATTGTCTCTAATTATAATTCCCATTCTTTTGGTTTCGGATGAAAATGGGAATAATTGCAAAATATCAAAAGACATAATGTGTCCCAAAGGGTTTCGCAGCTTCATGCTGTTTAGATCTCTGTAGACTAAAGCCAAACCAATTTTTTCTGTCCACTGTACTAAAGCAACTTCATCTGGGCTTGATGCTTGATAAGATATTCCACGAGGAATAAGTGGAATCGAAACTGAAGGGTTTGCAAGAGACGTAAGACTTGAATTAAGTTGATCGGTGGAATTCGGACAATAAGGGTCGACATCATCATATGATGGAGTAACATTGTGACAAAGTGCAATGGCCGCCACGGCAGAATGCACTCGATATATTGTATCTCTATCTATTTCGTATGAATCCATTCTCATATGTTTTGAATACCAACGCTTTTCAGAAGCACTTGATATGGTGGAAGCGGAACTATCTTGACGTCGATGAGTTCCACTATGCTGTTGCGATTGATTTTGATTCTGAGTATAAGCGGCTCTTAAAATTGCTGAAATTTCGTCGAAATTTTCTTGACTGTAAGAAGCTTTTCCGAGATGAATTCGTTTGAAGACCATTTCATTTCGCGTTAAGGTTCCAGTCTTATCAGTAAGCAAATAAGATATTCTCCCTAAATCCTCTGGTATAGTCGTCGTTCTCACAACCGTTCCTGGAATTTCAATATCACGTTGAATCATATAAGAATAGGCAACTCTCCCCATTTCCAAATTTACTCTTAAACTTATCGGAATGATGTAGGAAAATAACAAAAGAAAGCGGAACCAATAACGGAACCAATAGCCATTGAAGCCTTTTAGGCAAATCATTGCTGTTGCTAAAACAACAACAGCGGCAAATAAAACTTTGGTTATTTCATTTACTTCGATGTCAACCAGGCACACTTTGCTTCTTGGTTCAAGATTGTTCATTACACTTCTTGTTTCCGGTCCAGTGTAAATGACGACACCAATGGCAGTTCCCGAAGCAATAACAGTATTTGCCCATAAAGTGTTTTCAATACTAAGCGAAACTTCTTCGGTGTTCAATGAAAATTTGCCAACAAAACTGTGAATGTCTCGTCTTGGCTCTTCTGCGTGAACATATGCTTCCCGTTTGAACAATTCTTCGATAGAATCAAGCTCTTGTGTAGCATGCACAGCTAACCTCAGTTTCCAGTCTGTTTCACCGTCTAATTGATCCGTTCGAATAAAACAAGAGCCATTTTTCTCAGTGGTCTTTAAAAAAATCATATCTGCTGGCACCCTTTGATCTTTTTCGACTACGATCAAATTGCCGACAGCAATCTTTGAACTGGGAATTACCAAAGGTCCGTTCGGCGTCAGAATTTGATACAATTGCGAGTTGACAGCTTTATCCCTTTTATATCTCAGTATATCGTCAACTGCTTCTCTAATCAAAGTGACGGCTAAAACAAAGCCCAAAGGAGCCCAATAAGTGTATAGTAATCCAACTTTCAATGATGGAATAAATTGAGAACACGCCATAAGTAAAAAGTAGAGATTTAGAAAGAACTTGAATTGATTAAATAAAACGACGGGCAGAAACGTAATGATGTTATATTTTTGATTGCGTATAATGTTAGAGGCGAATTTCTCTTTATTCGGAACTCCAACCGATACAGTTCGGGGTTTGAATTGCTTCTTTCGACATAATATTTGGCCCATTTTGGCGCAAAGTGATGCAAAGCAAGCACACGGACAGCAGAGGCAGCTTCGCTCGTTGGCAGATGTTCGGTTTCGAATCGAGTCCAAGCTTGATTTGCGAGCCTTCACTTTGTAATGTTTCGGATGAAGCAATGAATCGTGTTCGGTGCTTTCGACCGCACTTTCGTCGCTCGATACTGAGGCTGATCGCCGAGTGGACGCAGTTGGCGCTGATTCGCAGTCAACGAGAATATTCGACGTATTTACGAGCTTTTTCTCACTGTTTCGACGATTGATAGATTTATCATTATTCACTTGTTTCAAGCCTCTGTTCTTTGCTTCCTTCATAGGTATTCATTCGCAAAACTCCAAACTCGCAGCATTCAAACGCCTCTTCTCGCATTCAATCTTTCATTACTCAATAATTTATCGCTTCAACTATCGTTTGAAACCTCGTTTCAATTACCGTTCGTTTCACTGAATTCACCACTTTCTGTCAACGCTGTCGTCGCTCGCGGAGCGCACTGCGATTGCGTCGCCACCGTCAGTCACACGAATTTCAAGGTTCGCAGACGAGGCTTCGTTGCGCCGCACTCCGCAACCGTCGCTTTGCTCGCCTTCAATCGCTCAATTCGCACCATTCGCTCCGTCAAAAACTATTTCACAACGATCGCGCTCAATGTCGCGTTCATTTTGTCATTTGCTTTGACGCCAGCGTTCATTTCGCTCGCTGTTTACACAGTCGCAGTCAAGCGATGAAAAAACAATGAATAATTAAAATCGTTTTTTGAAAACGCACCAATTTCGTGACTCGCAAAACTTTATTTATTCAAACATAAAGATTATCGATAAGTAGCTAAAACAGGTGCAACACTCTCGAAATCGATTTTCTCCGTTATGTTTTTTGTTTTAATATTCTCTTCTTGATTAGCGATAAATACGAAATCGTAATCATCCTCTCGCCAACCGTTTAGACTCATCCAACGATTCAATTCCGCTTCGCCTAAATTGCCGAGAATCTCTTTCAAAAATGATCTCTCGATCCTTTGATAAGTGATGTTTACCACATAACTGATATATTTTCTAATTGAATCATGGAAACCGTTGATATCGTTAAACAGTTCGGGAGTTTTAGCGACTTCGTTCCAAAATTCTCGAAATTGACAGGTTTCAAGCAATTGATGAATATCGGTGATCTTTTTTATGATTTCAGTTTCCAAATAAGAAGGATCGATTAAACACTTGCAGAGAATGAAATCAGTGTTCGGCATATTTGTCAACGCTTTGATAAGAATGTAGACAGCGATTTGTTCTTGAAAAAAGTTCGGATTGAATTGATACAATTTGAGAACGGCGAGATTCGCCTCCAAATCGTACACGTTTTCCTTTACCTGTGCTTTCACATAGTTCTCGAGACACGCGAGATTGTTCGGGTTATACCTAAGAGGAAGCAAGCCGTTTTAAGTCACGATCGGTGCGATTAATCGAAACACTAACCTGTCGATTCCTTTAAGCATTGCGCTTATATTTTCTCGCATTTTTTCGGCCATTTTTCGTTCACGTTTACTAAACACCGGTCGCCGCCGCCGCTGATTCGCAGCTTTCTCATTCGTCACCGAATGTTGTTATCTTTTCATTTGCTTCGTTCTGCCTAAAATCATCTCAATTCAACTTTAAAAATTGATTTGAAGTGTGTCCGTTTTGCTTTTAAATATCAAAATGTTCTGAGAATAAATGAAAATGTTTTTGAGACATTGAGCCGAAGCCAATGGCGCACAGCTCGACACGCGCCGCCTAACAACTAGTCGTGAAAGTTTAAAGTTTTGCGCTTTTAAAACAATTTTTAAATCAAATTTTCAATTCACAACAAACTGATACACCCAACTTCAGAAAAATCGCACCATTGTGGCGTTTGTATTTAAACAATTTGAAAGGATTTCACAATAATTGCATTCTTTGAATAATTTTATTATTTATTATTAATAAATTTTATTAATTTATCAATAAATTACAATTTTTATTACTTATTAATATTGATAGTAAAAACTTTATTCAAAAAAATTATTTACAAAAAGTTTAAAGCGAACTAAATGATAGTAGTGAGAGCAAGAAAGCGAAAGGCGTCGAAGCACATTGAACAAGCAATTAATAAAGACAAGCATACAGTAACATGGTAGCTAATATTGAATACTCAATATGCAAAAATTTCATCTAACAATGTAATAATTAGTATTACTTGATTTATTGTGCAATTACATATCAATGAAGTCTTGAGGACACTCTTTTGTCTTGCGAACACGAGCTTTTGTTTTACGGTCACTCGCTTAGTCTTGCGGTTACTCTCTTAAGTCTTGAAGACACTATCTTTGAGCGCGAAACGGAATCGGAAATGATTTTGATTTATTATTGCTCTTTTCCAGCTTTTTTATTTTGACG
Organism: Dinothrombium tinctorium; assembly: GCA_003675995.1. Lineage (NCBI taxonomy): Eukaryota > Metazoa > Arthropoda > Arachnida > Trombidiformes > Trombidiidae > Dinothrombium > Dinothrombium tinctorium. The sequence continues at coordinate 17,529 of NCKU01002111.1, forward strand.
ATTGTAAAAATACAACTTCCCTTTTCATCGAATTGTTTACATACAAACGCAACGATGGTCCGATTTTTCTGACGCTGATTGTATTTCGATCTCAAACTTCAATTTCACAAATAAATTTACAAAATGAAATAAGATGCACAAATAAGATAAAATTCATTAAACAACTCAATCAAATTAACTTTGAAAAAGCTGTTCAACAATCAATTGTTTGATTACACTCAGAGGCAGAATAAAGTTCCCATTATTGGCAGTTTTGTTCGAAAACAGACGGAAACGGGCGTATTATAATAAAAAATAGTTCCCGCGTTTTTCACGTTAATTACGTTTATAGAAAGATTCAAAACGTTAACTTTGTGAAAACGCCACTTTTGAAAACTCGACCGCATTTCGTCAACTTGACCGACACTTAGACAACTCGACGACACCGGCAACTCGAACGACACTTAATCAACAATTTGTAATTATAATGTAATCTAATCTAAGAACGATTATACGAAATGAAAATCCAGACTACTTTTACTATTGAAATCACCTTTTTCACATACGTTACACCTTTTTAATAACTTAAAAGAAATGATCTTAACTACACTCTATTACTCCACAATCAACTTGCACATAATTATTTTAGAAAAGAAGAGCCTGACAAATTTATTGCAATTTTAAGCCTTTAATTCATTTATTCCTTCTATTAATTACGTTAAAATATTCATTCATAGAAAATCTACAGCAACGATGGATGTCGACAGAACGGGGGAGAAAGCCTTATTTCCACTGGGTAAACCCAGTATCAACACTAAATTCAGCGTGTCAAATGCACCGCTTATATATAAGCGAAACGGGTCGACAGATGCCAGACCGCTATAGGAAGTAGAACTTACATTACGAGGGGATAACTCCTAAATATTGGTAACAAAAAGCGACCAGGCGTGGGAAAGGGCAATGGCCAAAACATAAGCGGCGAGAAAGATTTGCACGCATTTAGTAACGTGGTCACTATTAAAACCCCCTGAAAGTCAACTTGCCACAGAGGCTTCATTGAATCCAAGTGACTCCTAAACCAAGTCGACAATATGAACTCGACGCCGTCGACCAGCGCCGGCTGTACGCAACCGTATTCGCCGCAGACATCTCGGGATCCTTGAGTTAATATAAATCATTGAACACAACTCCATCGAATTAATTTAAACAGAATTTTATTTAATAAGAGGTGGAATAATAGAGGGATCATAGCTAAAATTATTTCGCCCAAGGAACGAGGACAACGTCCTACATCAAACTCAACTTTACAACCTTCGACTTTCTTATATCATCTTATACAAACGTCATGATATATCATAATGCTTCAAACATAACTGAGGAGCATACAGACCCGGTGCTAACAACGGTAAACTATGAGATGCCTCAAAATTTTAATAAGAACAAAAAAGGAAATTTTAAACTCTTTTCGATTCCGCATTGATTGGCCGGTTGGAGTTTACCAGTATAGCCCCGTATCTTCATCGATTATCTTGCCGAGTATTGTCGCAAGTACAATTTAGGATTTGTGAAAATCCAATCAAGGTGCGAATGTCAATTGTGAATTACTTTGATTTTACGGAGGGAGATTCGGTAAAGTTTGCCAAATCGCTGGCATCTTTAAAATTATTAGACCAAATATATTTGCTCTATTACCTTTAATAACTAATAAACTAACAATTTAACATACTAACAAACTAACCATCAAACTAATTAACCTAGTAAGCTTAAATAATTTAAGTTTCGAAGAGTGGACAGTCGCTTCGACGAGCGGACAGTTGCTTTCGACGAGTTGACAGTCGCTTCGATAAGTGGACAGTTGTGTTGTTTCAGTTTTTTCGAGTTTTCTTTTAGAATAGTTTAGAACTGTTTAACAATTATATGCACAAGCGATTAAAGAAACTCCTCTTTCATCGCTTTCCCATTTCTTTTCCCCAAAAATGTAAACTTTTCTCTTTCCTTGAGTGTAATAAAATTAAGGGAAAATTTTTATTTCACATTTATTCCACAATTCCACATGAACTTATTGAAAAGATAAGAAAACATTTCACCAGATTTTTAGAAAACGAAACTCAAAACTTTGAAGAAACAATCAAAAATCTAAAGCAAAAAATTAAAAACGTCATCTTCGAACGCATAACACTGAAAGAAATTGAAAATGCAATTAAATCATTAAAGAATTCTAGAGCCATCGGGCCTGATGGGATAAGTGTTAATGTTCTCAAAATGAATAAGCAAATATTTTTGGGACCCTTGTATGTAATATTTAACAAACTCATTGAGACCGGAACACCACTTCCAAGCATCTGTCGAATTTCTCGTGTCGTAGCAGTACCAAAAGTAAAAAAAAACCTGAAAATGCAAGCGACTATAGACCAATTGCAATATCATCTGTGTTCACTTCTATATTCGAAAAAATTATAATGAAGAGATTGAAATTCGAAGACCCGAATCAACATGCTTATTGCATTGAAAGATCAACGGAGACAGCGTTGATTGAAATTATTGATCAAATAACAAAGTTTCTAGATGACCGCAAAAAAGTGATCGTTTCATTTGTTGACTTAAGTTCAGCTTTTAACACTTTGAGCCATTTATTATTAATTGATGACATTATTCACGATGAAGAAATTGAAGATCATTATAAACTCACAATTATTAACTTAATTCTTGGGAGAAAAGTTGATATTTTCGGCAAAAGGTACAGTTACAGGTAAGTAACAAGAGGTGTGCCACAGGGAAGTTTTATAGGGCCAATTTTATTTGCATATTTTATCAGACATTTAAATGCAAGTCTATCTCCTACAACAAAATTTGCAGATGATATTACCATCGTATCAGAAACTGAAGCAAAAGCTCAAGATGCATTAAACGAAGTAAATTCAATAGCCGAATCCCGTAATCTTACTATAAATGTTAAAAAGACTTGTTTTATGCGTCCACAGTTCAAATTAATCGCTCAAGACAAATGTAGTCTATATCTTAATGGTAATGAAATACAGGAAGTTGAAAAAATTAAGTTGCTTGGTGTCAACCTTTCAAAAAATCTTAATTGGTCATATCACATTGATTCTGTCATTAAAAAAGCCAGGATTGGACTTCACCAAATGAAAATGTTGAGACGTATAACTACCGATCAATCTGTTCTCAAAGCGATGTTTTCTGCTATT
>NCKU01002112.1:0-20705 GCA_003675995.1 Dinothrombium tinctorium
TTGCGCAATTAAAGGGCAGTCGAGAGTAAGAGTGGAAGTAATAAACAGTGAAGTTTTGTAGAGACCGAAAAGCGTTTTGTTTATATGATAGGTTATAATTCTCTAATTGTCCGATTCGCGAGTCACTCTAATAATGAGTGTCTAAAGCGCGAGTATCCAAACCATAAGTGTTCTAAACGCAAGCAGCATATACGGAGTAGGAAAAAATTGCAGAAACAGAGGTAAGCTTTGGCAATTAACATAAGATCCACTTTTCGTCTTTTTGTTCATAAAAACACCAACAATGAGAAGATTTCTGTGCGACTGAGTGTATCTTTGAAGAATACAAAAATCTTGTCAAACTTTCCCCACTTAGGGTGTTAACTATTTTTGGATATATAAACGCATTTGTAGCTCTTACAGCAACCTTTTGCATTTTACTCTTTTGCTAATAAAGTTAAATAAAATTCTGACAACTACAAATGAATTTTGAGATAAACTGTGGGTGTTTATTGCACTTTGTGAGTTATAGAAGCAAGCTGTCGATTATAAATTTGCAAAGAATGATTTAAAAAGTGAAAGAGAATAGAATAAAATAAAAAGCTTAAGAATGCAAATTTTAACTAAATGTATTAAGTGAGAGAATCGATAAACCAAAAAGCGATCATCCGTGGGCTAGTTGTCCCGTTCTTTGCATGCGCTTCTTAATTACTTCAGGCGACACCTTCTTACGATCGTAAACCCATCCTAGTAACGCAGCTAAATCCAAGAATGCAGTCGATAGATTGAAGCAAATACTCCAGCCTCCTTCGCTTGTACTGTAATCCCATGGAAAAGTGTGATGATAGTTGTGAAACCCTTCGCCAGCGACGCCAATAGATACGAGCTTATTTTCACGAGGAGCGATATTCACGTCATACGGTCGATATCCCCACATATGAGCAGCTGAATTCACGAGCTTTTTTAAATAAAGATGCATTAATTGAAAATTCGCATATTTCAAAATCGAAAATTAATCTAAAAGATGTTAGAAATTAACATGTCTCGCTAAATAAACATTTAAATTAGCTTCAAAAAAGTGGCATCAATTTGTCAGAACTCAAAGTAAAAAACGTATTCATATTCGGCATACCATTAGAAAAAATCTCAGAGGAAGAAATCGAAGAAAAATGTTTGTTTTGCTTAGAAAGCAATTGAAAATGAAAATTTATTACTTCTATGATCGATTTACTCGAAATATGTAAAACCTCATTTTTATGAACTAATTTTTGCATGAAAAATTATTCACTAAAACGAGGAGTTCATAAAAATGAGGTTTGACTATATTTATTATTTCAACTTTTTTAATCTGCAAGAAGAGAAATGTTTTAAACGAAAAACGAACATCTCTTTATACTAAGTTCGTTTTAAATTAGAGGTTTGTAATTAAAAATGATTTTAAAATAATGCAAATTACCTCACCCGCTTAATACACTCGCATCAAACCTACGCTTAAACTTCCGCATCAAAATCGAAAAAACTCGTTTAAATATTTTAAAAAGTTTTAAAAAAATAAAAAAGACGAAGATAGAAAACAACGATTATGAACGAAGAATGAGTTGCTTTTTAAATATTAAAAATGGAATATTCGATATTCCGTTGTTAGGCGTACCTCGGAATACCAATATGCGACTTACCCATACGCAGTGGTGTAAAAAGCAAATGCGAAGATTGACGCATACGAAATAAGAATTAACCAATGTTTCATTCCAAAAATAATAAGGAATGAGGGTAGGGAGGGTGAACGCAAATATGAATGAAAGTGGAAGATAATACCTTGAAAAGTTTGGAGAACGTAGAATTAGTTTTCAATTTGATGTAGTAAATTTTTTACTATGTTTAGCTTATATAATGCTTACTTATGTTGAAATTGCACAATTTTGTCATCGAGCAAATCCTTTATGTCGATCTTTTTTCCCATTTCAATCACTTTCGGATGCTTTCTCACCATTAACCATCCCATATGAGCAAAGAAAAATCCTCTCTTCGAATTATAAGGATCAGCATCTGTTTCTGAATACTTATGATGCACCCGGTGATCTCTAGACCACTCGAAGATGCTCGCCTTTTGCATAAAAAATTTTCCATTAGGGTAAGTGAGCGAAAAAGTATAATGGGGTAAACCTGAAATGCTATCGAGTCCATAAAGCAAAGTAGAGCTCGAAAAAATGTTGTTGCTTTATACGATCGATGCGACCACAATCGATGAGCTCCTGAACCAACTCCCAGACCAGAGAATAAGTATAGAAAGTAAGCTGAATCGTTAAAATAATCAAATTTTATTTAAACTCAATTTTTTACTAAATTACGCTAAATTACCGAAAAATATGGTCCCCCATTTAGCAGCGGTGAAGCATAAATATATGCCGTATAATGCACCCAAATGCAGATAGATCATAAAGAAAACTTTGCGCCACACAATTTGAATTCTATATTCTTCAGCATTTCGGCGTTCTTTTGATTCCATTTCTTTCGCCTCTAATAGAGAAGTAGAGTATCGAAACAATGATTGTCTAAAATAGCGATTTCATCGTTTGCTGCATTTTATACTTGAGAGACATTTGTCGTTATCGCTCTGAACGCAGGCGTGGACGCTCCACGTCTATTGATTTTTTCCATAGATAATATTCATACATGCTCTACTTTCTCTTTCGTTGAGTTCATTATTTATTAATTATGCTTAAGATAGATTTCAAACCGCTACTAATGTTTCTAAAAAGTTATGATCTTAGCTTAAGAACAACTTAATAGAATTTGAAAATCCAAACTTGTTGTTGAAAATAATCATCTTGAACATAAAATTAAAATATCAAAGAAGATAGAGCCCCATTTAATTCATTTTGGTTTTCAAAATTTGTTTAAAAAAGTGAATAACGGGAAATAAGTAAATTAATTTGAGGTTTTTTTGAGTTATTTAAATAATTTAGATTTTAACTTCTACTCGTATCGCTATAAGAATTTACATTTTCGCAATTTCTCTAATCTTAATCTCATAGTTTGTCAACTCTGCTTCTATTTAAAAGTTTTGCCTTTGTTGCTTTTACTCAACCACTATTCTTGATAAAAAATTTGAGAGTAAAGTAGAAATATATATGTTCAATGTACTACCGTGATCATAAAAAAGTACAACCTAACATTGTTTTGAGAACATATTTCACTGTATTGCAACAAATGTCATTGCTGCCTTTTATGTAAATATGCATTTTGATATCGCATTTTTCAAAGCAATGAAGTGTGTTTTCAAAAGTAAAATGTTTCGATAATCGAAAGTGAGTTTAACTGCAAAGCAATACAGTGAATTAAGCGTCTGTAGTGTTCATCAGTTGTAATAATCTCTCTATAATAAATTTAGCAACGTTCCCTAATCTTAAGCTGATTTTGTTTTATTATATAATCACAAGTATAGGCGCTAATGACAAAATAAATCTTACAAAACTATAATAAAATTGCTGCACTATTTTAGACAGGTGAGCTATACACTTACTTTATGTGCATTTAATTTTTTTGCCCAGATTAATATACAAATAAAATTACCTTAGCAACTTATTTGCAGAACACTAGAATCTTATAAAAATGAAGCATAAGGAAATGTATTCGTTGAAGAAATGACAAAATATACGAAAATATAAAATTTTCTTGAACGGGAAATGATTTTTAAACAGTAATTTATTATGTTACTTAATTATGTTCAGAGGCGATGGCGTAACATTTGTAAAATGAACGTGTTTAATTTTGCCTCCACTCTCTTTTAAGTCATTTGAGTTAAAGTCAAATCTTACTTTTAATTTTTTTAAACTATTATTTCTCATGGCTGAAAAACGAGAATTCTTCTGAGAGCAATCCATTTTCTTCCCATGAAACGCAAAATTATTTACTCTTTTTATTTATTCATTCTTACTTACTATTATATTTAACGCTTAAATATAAAACTTTATCGGAATCTGAATAATTGTTTGAAATATAGTTACTCATTTTATGTTCCGTGCTAAATGCCTAATTTTTAGATATCAGCACGTGAATAGTTTTTGTATTAATTCGATTAAAAAAGGGTTCGATTGATTAATCTAATAAATTTAATTCTTTGTCTGATTTGGTTGTAAAAGATTTTGGGCGTCTTATGGTATTCATTGTTTCCTCTAATTTTCTGGAGTTAGTTAGATGAAAAAATTTAATTTTATTGATGTTTTCTATTTTTGTACATCAGATCTAGTTAAAAAAAACTCGAATAATTTTTAATTTTATTTACCGGCCTTCTATTTAAATAGCACGACACGATGCTATATGAATTCACCGGTGAATAAATCTTTTTTAGTACAGAAAATTTCGTTGTTAATCGAATGTTTTTGTCTATTTTAAAATGAACAAGAGTCTTAAAAAGTTGTTATTCGTTTTATTTTTAGCGATAATTTCGAAGATTTATGGAGAGAATAACATTGATCGTAATTCTTTTTATTGTTCAAATTCTAAAACTCAACTTTTATGCTACAAATTCACGCAAAGTTATAGCAAGGTGAGTTTACTTTTGCTATTGATTGTTCTCGCGAGTAATTCAACTATTGAGCTCGTCTTCATTTTTCTTCTTTCTTTTATATTGCTTCTTCTCGATTCAATATCGATCAAAAATCGACTAATTTTTTTTGCTTAAACATTGACAGCAAGATGTGCTGACAACAGTACAAGGGCAACCGATCGGAGATCGGAGATCGAAGACAATCGGCCGACAGGGGCCAATGTTGCTTGAAGACACAATATTTCTTAAGTCACTCGCGCATTTCGATCGCGAGCGCATTCCTGAAAGAGTAGTACATGCAAAAGGAGCTGGTGCGTTTGGCACGTTTCGACTGACCAATGAGCTCATTCAAAATTATAGCAAAGCCGCCGTATTCAGCAAAGTCAATAAAACAACACCAATTTTTGTCCGGTTTTCTCAAGTTGCCGGCGAGCTCGGAGCTGCCGAAACAGTACGCGATGTGCGCGGCTTTGCAATTAAATTTTACACGGATGAAGGTATTTGGGATTTAGTTGGAAATAATTTGCCAGTGTTCTTCGTTCGCGACGGTCAACTGTTTCCAAGCTTTATTCATTCGCAAAAGCGGAATCCGGCCACTCATTTGCACGACCCAAACATGGTTTGGGATTTCTTTAGTTTACGAAATGAATCGGCTTTACAAATGCTGCATTTGTACTCTAATCTTGGCATACCAGCAAGTTATCGAAAAATGAACGGATTTGGGGTTCATGCGTTCAAATTAGTCAATGCTGAACGCGATTATATCTTTTGCAAATTTAACTATTATTCACAGCAAGGAATTGAAAACATGACCAATGAGGAAGGTGTAAAAACCGCTGGAACGGCTCCAGATTTTCTCCTCAAAGATTTATATGATGCAATCGCTAGGAAAGAATTCCCTAAATGGACGCTTAAAATTCAATTAATGACCAAAGAACAAACGAAACAAAATGATTTCAATCCATTTGATGCGACTAAAGTAAGCGATTTTAGCAAAGATTTCAAATTAGTTTTTCCATAAATTTTACGCATTTCTTTCCAGCTATGGCCCAAAGATAAATTTCCAGAAATTGAGATTGGTGAGCTCGAATTGAATAAAAACCCATCAAATTACTTTGCTCAAGTTGAACAAGCAGCATTCGATCCTGCGAATATGCCACCTGGAATTGAGCCATCTCCAGATAAGCTTTTGCAATCCCGACTTTTCTCATATCTTGACACACAATATTACAGGTACAAATCATATCCAATCAATTGAGGCAGATTTTCATTTTACTTTTTTGAATTTCAAAATTTTTAGACTCGGCGTTAACTTTAACCAATTACCCATTAATGAACCGATCAACAAAGTGATCACTCCGCTTGATCGAGATGGTGTTGCAACATTAAATGATAATCATGCAGGAATGCCCAATTATTATCCGAACTCATTTTTAAATGCTGATTTTAATTCGGTTTATAAAGAAAGTTCATACACTTTGGACGAGTCGACAGTTGATAGATACGATTTCGATTCAAAATACGATATGATGCAGGTAATTGTATTCTTTTGCTTCCTTCTTCAAACACTCAAATATTCTTAAACGTTTTCATCAATAGGCGACCGAGTTTTATAAAAATTTAAGTATTTACGATAAATGCCAATTGGCTTTGAATATTGCTGGGCATTTGAAAGAGGCGATTCCAGACATTCAACGAAGAATGTTAAACACAATTCGCGCGATCGATCCTGATCTTTCAATAGATGTGAAAATGTATATGAAACCGAAGCGTGGAATACAACTTGCAAAAAGTAAGAATGCATGTTTGAACTCGAACTAGAAAAGCGGCAAATATGATCATAAACTTTCAAATTACGCATTGTTTGAATTTTCAAAATGTTTAAATGAAAATAAATGCAACACGATAAGTTACAATATCATTTTGTTGAAAAGAAATCAAAATTTTAAAAACGGATTTTTGATAAACAATACAAATAAAAATAATTAATTTACAAATGATACAAAATTTAATTAGCATTAATGCGAAAATGATTAGATTGATTTTACAATTTAATGAAGTTAATAATTGAATTCGTGCCTCTCGATTAAATCTGATTTTCACAATTGCAAATCACAAGTTATGTTCAAGTAAATTCTTAACTACTTGAACCATAGATTCGTTTAAAAAAAATTGCTTATATCTTATCTTTGGTGATGCGATCGATTTGCTCCCTATGTTATTTGCATTTGTTCATTTTGATTTTTGTCCAATCACTTATTAAGTAATTATTAATTGTACTTAACATCGTTGAATAAACTTTGAAACAAAAATGAATGAGATTGACAAATGTTGCATCGAATGAATGGATGTGAGAAAAAATTGCAAAGCTCGTAAAAATAACGCCTGATTTTACGATTCGTACAACTTATGATTATCAGAGAAGCTTGTGCAGAACACATTCATTTAAATTGTTCGGACGGAATTTCATTTTATACTTGAGTGAAATACGGTTGCTGTCGTACAGGAACCGATTGCTGTTGAACTTCGGCCATCATCGGACGTGTTTCGTACGAAGCTTGACCAAAATGCACCGGCGACCTATGAATGCAAAAATTTTCAATTTTTTCAACGTATACATACACAAAGTATTCGGACAATGCTTTTCTGTTTGTTCAAGTAAAACTGACCACTCAACGATCACAAAACACCAGCGGTTTTAATTAAAGAAAGAAAAAGGTGCAATTTACACGACCGAAAAGGTTAATTAATGAACTAACTAATAACAATGTGATTTAAGTATATTACATTACTATTTTACTTTAAAAAGCAACAATTTTTTGCTTGCTTTTTGGAAGAAAAGTTTGGTTATAATTGAATAACTGTTTAGAACCTGTTATCCATATTGTAAACCAAATTGTTTTGCTTTCGCCGTCGATTGTGTGCCCGGAACATTTCGAGACATAAAAGCAGTGCAGCAGCACAGTGAAACAATAAAGATGCAATTGCTACGTAATAAGACCAGTCGAGATGGTTGAATTGCGGATAGAGCAACCAGGAGCGGTTGAACGCCATCGCGCCGAACACCGTGATGGCTAAAAATAAGGGGAATGCTAAAGAAGAAAATCGTCAGTTAGAAAAGCGATGAATGATCAAATACGAGGGTTAAAAGCTAGTGACAATTGCTCTGGTGGTGTACCTGTGACTACTTCGAGAATGAATGCAATTCCGATGGCAATGAACTGGTACCTTACGAAGAAAAGCATGAAAATGAATGCGAGTGTAGTTAAACAAACTAATGAGAATATTAGCGCAAAAACCATCATTGTTTGTACGAAAATGAACCACCCTTCGATGAGAGAGAAATAGAAATTAGTTTTAATTGGCGTTCGTGTATTGAATGAAGATGATAGTTGCGTACGATACCTGGTTGCAACCAATCCCTGATATTGTGATATCTCGAACTGTACACCCAATGACATCCGTCGAATTTTTCGTCGTATTGAAAATACGGATGTCGAAAATCGCGAAAGCAAAAATCCCACAGACCTAAGCGTACGAACGAAGAGTATGTATACTTATATGAAGACAACCAATAAGGCGATGCGAATGCGATTATCAGCAAAATCCAGGCGAGAAGACAGACCAATGCGGCAATATACATTTGTCGCGAGATGTAAGAATTCGCATTTTTGCGTATTCTGTCGACGGTTTCGATGCTACCACCGGAAATGGTTGAAAGTGCCATTTCGGAATGATTAGACTAGAACAGATAAGAGATCGGTGAAGATATATTCAATGCCACACCCTTTCAGATATGGATTTTGCTTAAACTTACCTTTGATTTTTCTCACACAAAGAGTTCGCACTGCTTTAGCTATTAAGCATTCGCTGCGAGTTCAGGTAACAAAAACAAACGCTAACAGCACACACCCAGCAGTGTTGGAATGATCATCGCGCTCAAAAATGGTCAGTCGATGCTATGCGCTATGTATTAATGCCTGCTGAATGTGTATTCGTTGGCTCTGCTGTGTTTCGCTTTTGGTCGGCGAACAAACGACACCTGAGCAGGTATTCAGCCGACAAGGTGAGCGGTTAGTAAAGCAGCGCCCGCCTCACAACCGATCGACGAGTGAGGAGCTATTGCTGGCAGTCAAGCGCAAAGCCGCAATGCTCTAAACGTATCGCTCGCAAACGATAATATGTGAATTTTGCGAATTTCAATTAATGCCGTTAAATGTTTGAAAGCACGCACCATCTATTCGATCAAATTGATATCTGCGATCAATTCATTACTCTAATGTCAAATAAAATGTTGCGAAAAAAAGGTCAAAAAGATAAAAAAGTTTTTAATCTACTGCAGACTTATCGCTATGTTTAGCTTTTACTTTTTTATTTTTATCGCTTAAAACATAATGAAAAAATTGTGTGTACAGAAATTATCTGTTTTCTGTCAAACCGGGTAAACAATTTGACAAGAAATGACTGAATTTTATGGATTACTCCAACGAGGAATGCGAATAATTTCCGTTTAGTAATTGCAGAAATCAAATTGAAAAAAGCTATTAAATTGTTTTATCGAAAAAATGACAGCGAAATCCTCGTTTCCATCGGAATGAGTGCTTACTTCAGCACAATCATAGAAGAGGTGTCTTCGAACTCCTCGCCTCCATCGTTCTTCGAAAAACTACTCTCACTCTTACAAGGCAAAGTTTTAAACTGCCCTCCTAATTAATGATCAAAATATTTTTTTATAAGGGGAAAGAAAAAAATGATGAAAATCTTAAATTGGCGTGCGTACATTTGTTCATGGTCAAAATAGAATCTTGCGAAATTTACAAAAATTTTAAAGTTTAATCTTTAAGCATCTTAAGTATTTGTTGCTCAGGGTTTTGAGAGAGAAAGTCAGTACGAAGATCAAGAAGAGGAACTCACAATGATGAATCTTTATTAACAGACACACTAACAGACAATTAATGCACTGAATTATTAACGAGAGAATTATAAATAGAAGAAAAATAAATGCAGTAGTGAATTGTCATAATTGTACTACATTGAGAATAAAGTTGGGTAATTATAAGTAGAATTATCAAAAATAAATCTGATAAATCTTGATAACTCAGTTGAGGATTAGTTAGATAACCAACGATAGTATTATAATTAGCAAAGCTGCAAATCTAAAAGCTAATCTATTATATTAATACTGGTTTTATGATAGATAAGTACAGACTCTTCAAATTCAGGAGAATTTTTTTCAGGAAGGTATCAAGATGTAAATGCAAAATTAAGGAATAATTTTCAGAAGACTAGTGTCTCTATAGCAGAAGGCAAAATAATTTCTCAAATTAGAGAATTGATTTTTTCGCTCATTGCGCTCCCTTAACTAGATTCCCTCATTGCGGTCCTGGTGAGCAATTCTTGCCGTATGCTCTATTACTTTGTTTGACGCATTTGATTTTAACAAGTAGATGCTTTTTTTACTCTAGAAATTCTCTAAATATCAGTTGAAATTTCTTTTAAATCATAAAGAGTGTAGTAAAATTACAAATTATTACAATCATAATCATAATTATCCACCAAAATCCAAGCCTTAATTGTATTTGTACTTACTCATGATAAATGTGTATTAAAAGAATTAACTAAAAAGCGAATTTTTGCTTCCAGCTGAGCAAAAGCATTTCATTGTAGCTATGTCGCAAAGATGATTATTAAATTTTTATTACGCTTTTAATGTAATAATTTCCGAAGAAGCAATTAATACACTGAGGGACATAAAAATCTTCCCGTTGTTGTAAACATTCGATAGACTTCACGTGCAACAATGGGAAGATTTTCGTGTCCCTGATTATAAGTTTAAAGTTTTTAATTACATTTGATAAATATTATGACAAAATTTTGAGATAGAAAGATTCAGAGTCTGTGAACATGTCGGGCATTAAACATTTTTCAATTTTTTTTTCACATCGTTTATTTAAGAACATTTTTAATCTACTTGATTGTGGAATGCTAGTGTAGTTTAATTACTTTTTGAAAATAGCAATTTAATTTGTAATTAATTACTTTCAAATTGTAACTTGTATAACACAACATAAGTTGTTAGAAGAGTTGCCTATTTCTGGAGCTTTTTGATTTGTTTCTTTATTAAAATAAGATCAAATTTATTTAACTTTGAAAGGCTCAATGAAGAAGAGGTGGGGGCAATCGGTCGCGCTGCGCGTCGTTCGCTCCGCCATTCGAAGAGAGAACGCAGGAAGCGAAATCTGACGAACGCACAGCGAACGGAGAGCACGTGATTCGAAAACACTTTCGTGTTCAGTCGTTGCAAAAAGTGTAAAAAATATTTTATTTCAAAATTTTTTCGACAACATCTAATCAACGCCGTTTTCCGGCCGCTCAACGAAACAACTCAAAGCGAACGCTTCAGGTTAGTGTTCGATTAAATGCGCGATGCAACAATAGGCATTCGAATGCTTGTTTCACGGTGTCATTCTTTTTCCTCTCTTTTTTGCAGCCATCGTTTTGCTTTTCGTCGTCTTAATTCTACCTTTTGTTTTTACGGTTTTTGACAACAAAGGGAAACCAACTTTAGTAAAACATTGAAAATTAAATCAATTCAATGGCTAATATTGCAACGCAACGAATTCAACGCGAGTTCAGCGAAGTGACGAAATCAGACGAGTCACAAAAGAATTTAATCTCAATTGAATTGGTTAACAATAGTTTATCTGACCTCAGGGGTTACATTTCCGGTTCGTACACTCTCATTTCTAAATTCCTTCGTTTTTATATATTTGAATTCTTAATGAAATGCAGGCCCTCCCGACACACCGTATGAAGGCGGCATATTTCATCTCGATATCAAGATTCCAGAAACTTATCCATTCAATCCGCCGAAAGTACGATTTTTGACAAAAATATGGCATCCGAATATTTCATCGGTTACAGGCGCTATTTGCTTGGATATACTAAAAGATCAATGGGCTGCGGCGATGACTATCCGAACAGTACTTCTATCGCTTCAAGCGTTGTTATCTGGAGCTGAACCTGATGACCCTCAAGATGCTGTTGTCGCTAAACAGTACAAAGATTCGTACGAAATGTTTAAATTAACCGCCAAACATTGGACTTCTGTTTACGCTATGACAGGGTTCGATAAATGGCGTTACCCAGATTTTGATTACAAAATACAACGATTAATGGAAATTATGAAAGTGGATGAAGATAGAGCTCGCGTTGCTCTTTCTTCCAATAACTGGGATCTTGAGAAGGCGACTCAGTCGCTTCTAAGTTAACTATGCTCTTCTAAATCTCTATTGAATAGAAAATGTTAAATATTTTTAATGTTTATCATGAATATGATTATAATTTCTTTTTTAAAATATAATGGCAGCCATCGCTTTATGTAAACCTGGCTTCTTTCTGCTATATTTTTTCATCCTTCTTGAATGTTCAATTTCAATCCTTTTTCATTTTCCAGTTGCATTCATATTCAATTTTGCAACAGTTATTCTACAGTTTTCCATTTTCGTGTTGCATCTTTGGGATTTAATCGACAATATCGATTTCACTTTAAAATTGAATAACAATTTTTGACATTTTTTTATGATTTTTACATAATTTAAATGTTATGAAAAATTGTTCATAACATTTAAATCTAAAAATCTTGTAAGTAAACTCGAAGCGAATCGCTTCTAAATCTTTTTTTTATCTTATCGTTAAACATTCTAAATGGTGATGATCACGTGAATTATGTGAAACCTTCCCGAAATTTCTCTTTCATACTAAAACGTATCCTTTCTCCTTGCCAAAAAATTAACGTGAAATTCGTCATTTTCATTGTTATATTTAGGAGGAACTAAAAGGTAAAGCTATACCTTGAATTCTGTTCTTGAGCCATTTAATTTTTGGAGCTTCTGAATAAAGGTAAAAATTAAAAAGGTAAATTAAGATAATTTTTGCATTAAAAAATAACTTTAAAACTCAGGAAAACAATAATAAGCAATCTAATTGACTTAATTAGTTTCGTTTATCCGGATGTTAAATGCAATAAAATATATCAAGAATTTCACGTAATTGGTTACCTTTGTTGTAAACGCTTTTTGTTTTGAACTTTCTCACAAAACAAAATGCCAGCAAAGTTTCGTTGAATTCTTTTTGTCACCATTTGAAATATTTCCTCTCCGGAATTCTTTTTTCCGTAAAAATTTTAATCACATGTTATTTAGATCATTTAGAAATTCATACTTTTTATTTGTAAAATAATTGTTCATTTTTTCATTGATATATACCGAATTCAAATTCAGGAAGAAATAAATGATTGCTTCTTGTTTTACAAGCATGAATCAATTTTTTTTCATGAAAGTGGGTAAACTTTGAGAAATGAGTGTCGTGTGTTTTCTAAGAGAAGCTGTTTCATTACAATCCAACTTTTAATTAAGGGCTGAGCGTTAATAAACAATTAAACGAAAAGAGGTGATGAATGAACACCAAAAAAGGGTTTGAATGCGACTCGAAAATGTTTGAAGGAAGAAAGAAGGTTGCTGTATTGTTTTGCTTCATTTCAAAGGATGTAATCGATGAGAAAACATGAAATATGATTTCGAAATTTAACTCGTATGCTAGTGTAAAAAAGTATTTAAAAAATTTTAATCAATCAATTCACCTATTGTTTTTGTTATTGTCACGTATTAAAAACGCAATCGCTTTACTTGAAAAAAGTTGATTAATCAACGAAGCGAAATATGGCCATTTAATTGATCGATAATTGTGCAAAGCTTATACATTTTGAAACAAATTTATCGTGAAAACCATTTTTGCGGTGTTTGTAACTTAAGCAAAAAAGCCGAAGAAAAACTTTTTTTGTGAAAAGTAATTTTTGACACATGAAAAGAGCGATTGAAAAAAGTTTTTCAATCCGTGACACGAGTGGCGAATGAGTGAGGACGGTTGAGGTGACAGTAGATAGGCAGAGTGGTGTGAAAGGAGCTGAGCGTTCGTACGATGCACTCGAAACCAGCCCCTCGAATCCTGGTTTAACAACCGGTAGCGTGCGTAAGGTGAGTGGCGCTGTGCGTGTGACGACAACTGCGCGTTTGCTCATTTTGCGCGATGACAGCAGTCGACCACAAATCCGAATCGCGGATTTCGTCCTCAAATTTCTTCTAAATTTTGATCTTTTTTCGCAACTTTTGTTCTTTTTCTGCGAAAGCAACGCTTCTTCGAATCGCTCGCTGCGTCTCACTCTGTGTATGTGCTGTGTTTAAACGCACGAACGTTGCATAAAGACTGTGAAAACGGACAGTTCATTCGTTGCGAAGTGATGGGCGCACAGCAGGTCAAAGAACAATCGGCAACGCTCAGCGGTAATAGTATCAACAGTCAGAAAGGACAGCAGCAGCAGCAGCATCTCTACTCATCGTCTTCATCAAACGCCACTAATCGCGATTTGGTGCATTGTAATTCGCGAATTGCCACTATCGGCAGAAGTAAACACACGCAGAGGAGTCGATCGAAAGATAGTCAAAATTATAAATTAAGTAATATTTTTCTCGAACACAACGGTTAGTTTCGCTCGTTTTCTAATCCCTGCTCTACTTTCTTATTTTATCGTTTTTATCTGTGTAACAATCTCCTCTCATTTGCAGAAACGTTACAAAATAGACCACTGCCCGATATACCGTTGGATCATTGCTCTCGAGCCGATCTCATCCCTTTCACGCACGAAGACATCTCTATACCTCCGATCGCATTGAACGGTACAGCTTCTTTCGGGATCACCACTAATCATCGCTGGTTATCGCGTGAAAATTTGCATCAAATCGAACCGAAAGAGCAGCGCAGCAATAGCGACGAAACAGCAGATCCACAATTGTTTGTCGCATTATACGAATTCCAGTCCGGAGGCGAGAATCAATTGTCGCTAAAGAAAGGTGAACAAGTGAAAGTATTGTCGTACAATAAATCGGGAGAATGGTGCGAAGCTAAATCTAGCAGCGGTCTAGTCGGTTGGGTGCCATCCAATTATATCACTCCAGTAAACAGTTTAGATAAGCATTCTTGGTACCACGGCCAAATATCGCGAAGTGATGCCGAATACTTGCTTTCTTCTGGGATAAATGGATCTTTTCTCGTTCGTGAAAGCGAATCATCGCCTGGTCAACGATCTATTTCGCTTAGGTTCGATGGTCGCGTGTATCATTATCGCATCAATGAAGACTCTGAAGGAAAGGTTTATGTTACTAGCGAATGTAGATTCAACACATTGGCAGAGTTAGTTCATCATCACAGTATGCAAGCGGATGGACTGATCACAATGCTGCTGTATCCTGCACCGAAATGCAACAAACCGACGCTCTTCGCTCTTTCGCCGGAACCGGACGAATGGGAAATCGACCGAACTGATATTATAATGAGACACAAACTCGGAGGCGGACAGTACGGTGACGTGTATGAAGCATTATGGAAGAGATACAATTTGAAAGTTGCTGTCAAAACCTTGAAAGAGGACACAATGGCTTTGAAAGATTTTCTCGAAGAAGCGAGTATTATGAAAGAAATGAAGCATCCAAATCTTGTGCAATTGCTCGGCGTTTGTACTCGAGAGCCTCCATTTTATATTATCACTGAGTTCATGTCACACGGAAATTTACTCGACTATTTGCGAAATTGTCATCGTGAAGTAGTGAACGCCAAAGTGCTCATGAATATGGCCACACAGATTGCGTCCGCGATGGAGTACTTGGAATCGCGTAATTTCATTCATCGTGATCTGGCAGCTAGAAACTGTCTCGTTGGCGACAATCACGTGGTGAAAGTGGCAGATTTCGGATTAGCGAGACTTATGCGCGACGATACTTACACAGCACATGCAGGAGCTAAATTTCCGATCAAATGGACAGCGCCCGAGGGCTTGGCCTACAATAAATTTTCAACAAAGTCTGATATTTGGGCTTTCGGTATATTGTTATGGGAAATTGCGACATACGGGATGTCTCCGTACCCAGGAGTAGAGTTAACTGACGTTTACCATATGCTTGAATCTGGTTATCGAATGGAATGTCCGCCCGGCTGCCCTCCTCGAATATATGAATTAATGCAGCAAAGTTGGCAGTGGGATCCTAACACACGTCCAACTTTTCGAGAAATGCGTGAAACTCTCGAAACAATTGCCAAAAATTACAGTATTACAGAAGAAGTTGAAAAACAGTTGCTGGAGCAATCATTAGCGAATCCATTGAAAGCAACCACTTCCAATAATGTCCCATCAAACAATTCATTGCATCTACGTGTGAAAAAATTTTCGGGCTCCACACCGAACGTACATTCGCTAGTCGAAGGCAAAACTCAACCCGTGTGGAGCGCGATGAACATAAACATTGGTCCGTCTTCCACCGGAATAATAACGACTAAGTCAACTGTGGTCAAATTAAGGAGACGCAACACTCCAAGCGGCAATAATAATTCTACACAACAATGTCCCGTACCATCGAGGCCAATAGCGAACAGTGCGCTTTTGAAAGCAAAGCAAGCACCGGTGCCGCCGAAAAGAACGAGTTCTTTTCGCGATTCTACTCCCGAATTGGGTAAAGCGGGTCCTAAAGCGGGCGTTTCACTCCCTCTATAAATGCATCTAGTGTAAAATAATTTATGAACTAATTTCGTCGATTTATTTGAGCGAAAGACTTTAATAAGTGACATAAACGTAATCATTGAAAAATGAAAGAAAAACTTATGTACAGTAATCGCGAAAGAAGTGATTTTTACGTCGTAATTTTGATGTAAATAAATTTTAGCGATTTCGATGCTTTTTGTACTTTAATCATTTGAATCAAGTGTATACGTTGATCTCAATTTGTAAATCAAAATTATTTTGAAACATTTAGAGCTAAACAATTTTTTAAAACCAATTGTATACGTCGTTAATTTTATTTTTATCAGCGTTATGCGTCACTCTTTTTTAACAAAGTAGCTATCAAAAGAATCGACAATAAAAGAAAAACAGCATGAATACAACTATAGTCAGTTAAAAAATCGGAGTTTTTGCGCAAGTTGACAGCAACACACAATTCAGACGATTTGTTAAACAAAGACCAATCAATAAGCATTACTCGAAAATGTATTGGAAATATCATTAATGGGAACATTGTTCTGCGACCTTTTCGCGGAGGCTAGCTTTTCATCGGAATCACTTTTTATAAGGAATACACATTTGAAAACAGTGTTCTCACCTTTTTAAGAGGAAACTTTCTGCGGTGACGCAATTTATACTTGAAAACCTTTTGCGTGATTTAATATTTTTTTGCACCAAACGTGCACAATTACTTATTAAGTCGAGTTATTCACTTAATCATTTTTAAATCTGTTTTTCCTTTTATAAATAATTGCTCGTATTACTTTCAATGCTGATTCTCTCTTTTTTTTCTGAACAGAATTAATCATTTTTTATTTTGAATTTTAAAATGACAAACATTTGGTTTTTCTTTGCCGGCAGAAAAATTTCACGTTGGGATTTTCATTGTTACTGGCATTGTGGGTAATGATTAAATTAGACTTTAAATTGTACAATTCAAATGATTACAAATCACATATCACTAAACAAATTGAAATAATTTATGCGGACTGGTTTCTGTAGAAATTCTTTTCAAGCTTTATGGTGATAATTAATTGCGTAAAGGCATAGGCAAGCTGCACAAAGAGTAAATTATGAGGTGATAAACAGGATGGTTTCATCAAGAAGAAAATCGCGTGGACCATAACACAAAAATACTGAACGTAGCGGACACAGCTTACCATGGTGTGCCAAATGGGTCCTGGTCTCATTTCAGGACTTGCTAAAACTAGTGTTTGATAAGCATATTCTATAATCGATGCTAAACCATCGAACATACAGAAGAAATAGAATAACCCACCAGGATGATACTTAAGAACCAGAAGTAAACATGTTGCGTCTATTATACCTTTCATTGTAACCAGCGGTAAATTTCCATGTAACAGCATTTCTTTATCTTTGAAACGCGGTAGATTTTTCACACCGATTTCAACCACTTTTAACATTAAGAATATGTAGAGAAGGTAAACGGTGAACCATTCTTTCACTTCTGTTGTATTCGGATTCAATGGTGAACAATCGTTAATCGCAGCCATACAATTCGATAACCAAATTGCGAATAAAAATCCAACTACGTAAAGCCCGAATAAGAATCCATTCACAATTAATTTGATAGGTCTTAAATCGACATTGTTCTTCATCAAAGACACCGATTTCACTGATATTAAATAAACAGCGAGAAATGTATAAAATTTGACCAGTGAACCGTTTACAAACGCGAACCACTTAGACCGTGGGTCTGTATTTTGTTCAAGTTGTTCAAAAAAATCTCGAACCGAAAGCGACATTTTTATCCAAACCGATGATTGAAGTAGAATGAACCGCAAAAGCATGTGCACAATGTTTTAAATAAGAGGAAAGTATAGAACTAAAATAATTTTAGCATCGAATCAAAACTTTTTTACATATGAGTTTAACTTGTTTATGGCAGTGCAAGTTTTCCCAATTTTTTATGTGGAAATTTCCTTTCCTTTTGATGACTTATATACCAATCCTATAAAAAGTTAAATTTTTGATCAAAATCTTATTGTTTATCCTATAAAAAGTCAAATTGTGCTTATTCTTATGATGTTAATTACTTTCTGTTATCGCGCTTTTTGTCTTCATTTCTAAATTTTTAATCTTTTCCTTTCTTTAGTCTTCATTCTTAAGAAAAAAATTGCTAAATGCTTCAATCCAAAAGATTGTACAAGGTTTAAGCCAAGTAGTTTCACAAAATTTGGAAAATTGAAAAACAATTTTTTGTTTCCTCTTAGAGGCTTTCTTAAACTGTGTTTCTCAACATTGAGAATAAATTGTTTAGTGCAGAGCAAAAGTTTAGTTTTTTCGAAGAAGGAGTATAACTTTTGAAAAAATAAAACTTGTTATTTACTAAAAAGGATCCAACTTGACTGACACGTGGTTAGGCTAGAAAAAAAACACGAATGTTGTCGAAGAGACAAAACTTTTGCTCGGCACTTTAGGTTTATCTTTTTTGAATTAAACAATTTCGTTAATTTTTGCATAATTTAAAACTCGACAGATAATAATGTTCTTATATTTTTCAAATAAGCACCATAATGAATGTTATTTGTTAGTATCTGTGCATCGATAATATAATTTTAACCAGATTCGCAAGCTTTCTATCATGCACTTATTTTTTTAATTATACTTTATCATTATCTGTTTTTGTTTCAAGTTGATAGAAGATTTTTTAAGGTCTCTAAAAATCTGGTTTATTATGAGCTTAAAAATAAAAGAGATTTTTCATCGAAATCGATGAAAGGAAAACTCTAAAACGAGTTGCTCCATAGAAATGGAATTTTTTCCATTTTTGTAATCATGAATTTTTCTGAATCAGTCAAAAAATTTTCAACATCATAGTACACGTGGTTAAATCCTCAGAATGCTCTCAAAAAGTGGGAAAAACAAAGTTTGTGCAAAAAAATTTTGACGTCGGATCGAGTAGTCGAGTATAGTAAAAAATTTTTACTAGAGCCAAGCTAGACGAAACTATATCGGAAACAATGATATTTCATAAGTGATAATTAGGGCTTCGAATTTATGTAGTTAAAAGTTTTCAAATTATGATGTGTGCTAGCAAAAATTGAAAATCATATGCTTTTAAAATAAAATTTTTTTTTCTGTTTATATTTTTTATATGTAACCTTCTCATTCATGGACTTAAAATGTTTTCATTAAGAAAATTAAATTAATGTCGCTGCCGCTCCTGAATTCATTCAAGGGCTAAATAAATGAGACACGAGCATATAACAATGTACAGAAAAATATCTCGTTTTGTTGTGAAATTCTTTGCTTAAAGAGAGAATTTTTTGACAAAATAGTGCTACTTTGGATAAAAAATCTTCACCGAGAATTCTTTGTATTAAGTATTTGATTCAAAAACTTATTTTGTGCGTCTGCTGTTATTTGATAATTCGATTTTATAATTTAACCAATAATTTGCAGTAATTTACGATGTCTTTATAATGACCTACATTTCTCGTATTTTCAATGATTTAATTTTAAACAAGCATAATTTCATATTCTTTTTGTAAAATTACGCTTTTTTATCGTTTAATGTCAAAATAATAAGATTGTGTTTACCCAAATTTGTATTTAAATTTGTTATTTACGTGCCACGAAACCTTTTGTTTTAACTCATTGAAAAACATTTAAATTAGAGGTTGAAAAGGATGAAAATAAAAATCCCAAACTTGTTAGCCCTTTAACCTATTGCACGAGTTAAAACTATGATTCGTTTAACTCTTTAAACAACAATAACTAGCATAAAATAGGAACGTAAAAAACATTACAACAAATTTCATACCCATCCCCATACCATCATTATAAATTTTTAAAAGGTCCATCCCATTACCAACCTTTTTCACGTCATTCTCTACTAGTTCTTAATGCTATAGTTCCAATTTCAACTTCGCTGGTCTTAAAATAACATACCTTTGCTTTTCATTTGATCTACCTCTCAATCAAATTTTGTTCATTCCTGCAAAATATAATTTTTAATACAATTTCTATTTAGTTAAAATAATATTTTGAAATACTCGATTGTTTAAAAAAATTTATTCAAAATATTGCTTCATTTTATAAAGACTTAGTTTAATATGTATTTAATATTGTATTTGCTTTAAAGTTTTAAGGTAATAATTAATTGTGTAAAGGCATAGGCTAACTGCACAAAGAGCAAATTACGTGGTGATAAACAGGATGGTTTCATTAAAAAGTAAACCGCGTGGGCCATAACACAAAAATACTGAACGTAGCGGACACGGTTTACCATGGTGTGCCAAACGGGTTTCGGTCTCATTTCAGGACTTGCTAAAACTAGTGTTTGATAAGCATATTCTATAATCACAACAAATGCTTCGCACAAACAGAGGAAATAGAATAACCCGCCAGGATGATACTTAAGAACCAGAAGTAAACATGTTGCGTCAACCACTCCTTTCATTGTGACCATCGGTAAATTTCCATGTAACTGCATTTCTTTATCTTTGAAACGCGGTAGATTTTTCACACCGATTTCAATCACTTTTAACATTAAGAATATGTAGAGAAGGTAAACGGTGAACCATTCTTTTACTTCTGTTGTAT
>NCKU01002113.1:0-20700 GCA_003675995.1 Dinothrombium tinctorium
ATATTGTTATACTATTGCTTTGCTATAGCTATGCTATTGCTATGGACATTGCTATAATATTGCTATGTTATTGCTATGGCCATTGACTTAACATTGCAATGTTATTGCTATGGCTATTGCTTATATCAAATAAAATTTAAATGTTTTTTCTTATTTTAAAACTTGAATTATCATATGTTTTGTGCGATATGTGTTTAAAATGAACGATAAGATACGAAACGTTCTGTCGGGATCTGTAGTACATCATTCGATCGATAGAGCATTTTTAATTTAATGCGCATAAAATGTTATGAAGCTTAATTTTATTTGTTTTAATTGCAATAAACGAGCAAAAAATTTAATTAAAACGCAAACGTTTCTTTCTTCTTTTAATTAAAAATTGTTGGCGAAATGCATTACAAAAAGAAGAGATGCAAAGATGGAAAGAAGAACAAAAGGCTCGTTTGCAGTGAACATCGTAATTCTTAACTCGACTCATTATTTCTTTTCTCATTTCGTGTGAAAGCTTCAAACGTATTGATTTTAAATCGCTTTTTCAAAAAAAAAGCTTTCGAAATTAAACAAAACTCATTATTTTAATGAACACACACTCGATGCTTTTGAAAAATGTGCGCTTTCAATGATTGCTTACATAAGAATTCTCATTAAACGAATGAAATTTCACTTTTTTTTATAACTTTGCGCTTCATTATACTAATTGCAGTCAAACTTTTAAGCCACTTTTTGTGCCCGCAAACTTCTCTTCGTTATTTACTTGTTTTTAAAATTTTCTCCTTTTTCTCTTCACTAGCAATCCTAGATAAATAATATTTCAATAAAAGCAATTATAAAAAATTTTTAATTAGTGAAAATAGTGAAATTTCATTTCTTATGAAAATATTTCTTTTTTTATGATTTTGATTTTTCATTACACATTTAAGAATTCAAAACAAAAAGATAAATGCCATTAAATGATCAATGGTCGAATGAAATTTCAGTGCTTATATTCGACCATTTTCGTGTCGGTGAAAAAGTGTTTTTTAGAACGTCTTTGTGAAGCATGTCAGAAAGCATTGAGAAAAATGAATCGAAATGTGCTCAAATTAAATAATGTAAAGTCAATGACACAATGTTTTGCTATCTTATCCATACAAAACCGGCAAATTTAATGAAAATAATCGCAAAACTTTATGTCATTGAAGGTATTTAAAAACGTAATTACATTAATAGCAATAGAAAGCTTTGTTACCGAGATGTCATTGCTGTCCCATCGTCAAAAATCGCTGAAAGACTAATGCTTTAAAATTAAATTTAAACTTTTCAAAGATAACATTGCATACACATTTGTCGGTTTCATAAATCTCGTGTCTAACTTCTATTCTCAACTCTACTATTGGCAAAGTTTGTTCTCGAATTATACATTTGAAATGTGCATGTGTTTCGAAATAATTTACACAAAAGAAACGAAGAAATCACTAAGAATTAGACATTTAATTGAAACCCCAAAGATTATATTTATGCGCTCATTTTTAAAGAATGTGAACCTAAAGTAGTATACACAAAATAGAAACACGATAGTTATTTGATACTTAGGATATTTTGTTTAAAGATTGAAAATGTTATTCGCAATCTAAATATAGTCAGTTTTTAATTCGATTCAAAAATAATTGAAAAACAAGCTTTCAATAAATGAAGAATTTGATAAGTGCGTGGTTGAACAAAATTAATTAATGAAAATTTGAAACCTAGTTCTGTGAGTAAACCTATTTTTAAAAATTATCATTGCTTCTATTTTGTTTGTTCCACAACTTTGTTTTTAATTGCAATTGATGGAGTTGCAATAATTATTTGAAATATGAAAAGGAAAAACAGACGCAAGCTCGAGTTGCATGAGAGCGATCAACAATCTCAAAAACAATCGAAATGAAAAATATGTTTAGGCGTTAGGGAAAATGTTTTGTCTTGTTTGCGCTATTGTATTTTTAATAAGTTTTCAAGTTTTGAAACAAGTTTTTAAAGTTAAATAAAATCGATGACCTACACTTTCAATAGCTTTCAGTTTTGCATAACTCATCTAGTTTAATGCGTGCACTTTCTTCTCAAGAAAAATTATATATTTTTATACAGAGTTAATATTTATGCCGGACAAACGAGTTGGTGTTTCTCTTTTTTTTCTGTTAACAGCAAATAAGTTTTTGTAATGTCGATTTAAAAAGTGGCTCTCAACTTTGAAGGGAACCCAACACTTGATCGGAGCGTTTATGCATATTAGTTGAAAAAGAATTTGAAAGCAAACGCTTTTTAACAAATTGATTGAAAACGTGACCGCGTTAGAGAAGCTCACAGCGTTTGCATGAAGCAAGCATTCAGAAGCGGGTGCCGCGATCGGTGGCTGCAATTCAATCGTGAGCAAAAGCGAGCTTCGTTCGAAGCTTAAAGCGAAGACGAAATGAAGAGAGACTCCCATTGAGAAGTCACACCTCAAACAGATGATTCGGTGTCGTCAAAGCAAAGGACAAAAAGTCGAGTATTGATCTCAAAGTTTCGCACACATCGCTTTCAGTTAAAGCGGCCGCAGTTCGAACGAAAGCCATCGAAAGACCGAAAGCGAATGATGTCCACTCCAAACAACAGCCGAGTGTCGCGCATTTCGCGCAGGTTTTACCGTTTCGAAGGTGTGAGCGATTACTTGGACGGCGGTCAACGTGCGGAAAGAGAAAACCTCTGGTCTTTCGAGGTTTCGTGGGAAGTTTGCAACAAAGGTATCGCTCATTTGCATTTGCATCGCTCTCGCTTTAATTGCACTTTTGATTCTTTTGATTCTTCTTGTTAGCTTTCATTCCAACTTTGCTTTTTCATATTTCATTTAATTTGTACAGCAAACACGCGTCGTTTTTTGCTTTTATCACCTTCATTTTGCGATAAGTAAAAATGAGATTGAGTTTGCTTCTTTGGCGAACGTT
This sequence comes from Dinothrombium tinctorium, assembly GCA_003675995.1. NCBI lineage: Eukaryota > Metazoa > Arthropoda > Arachnida > Trombidiformes > Trombidiidae > Dinothrombium > Dinothrombium tinctorium. Next base: position 2,943 of record NCKU01002113.1, read on the forward strand.
TTTTTCCAAAACTTGTGTGATTCCTCTACATTTGCACGAGAATCGCATTGATATTGAATCGCTGTACTATTCTTTCATTGGTCGCCATGTGTCATAGTTTCATGCAGAGCTTTGCATGACTTTACTGTCACTTTCGTCACAAAATAATCAATAAAAAGTCAATTGCTTCTACTTCAATAATTTTAACAATTGATATCTTTTGCAGTTCTCTTCTCTTCTCTTCGATATGATAGTAACATTCACACAGTTTCTCTCCTTTCAATGAGCTTTCAAATCATTTTTCAAACAACTTTTTTTGATTCAATATTTTCTGACAGTTGGCGGCATTTTCACGGTCATTCGGTCAAAAGCCGAAGTAAGCGTCGATGAATTGGGCGATCAATATTGTATGATTGGACCATATAATGAACATTTGGTACGCACCGAAGTCGAAGTCTTAGACCCCCCTTCTCCTTTTGCGGAGACAATCAAAGCTCTTAATAAGTTTGGGATTCGAATAAGCTATGGTCGCTGGTTAATAGACGGTTATCCGCAAGTAATTCTTTTTGACATTGGATCCGCATCTTACAAATTAGATGAATGGAAACAAGACTTTTGGAATGTTTGCAATATTGGTATTCCTTTTCACGATCGAGAATCGAACGATGCTGTTATCTTAGGATACTGTGTCGCTTGGTTTTTAGAAGAATTTTACAAAAATGCCAAACGCGGTGATAGAAATCCTTTAATTGTTGCTCATTTTCACGAATGGCTAGCTGGAATTGGACTAGTTCTGTGCCGTACAAGGCATCTAGATATTGGCACAGTGTTTACAACTCATGCAACATTACTAGGCCGTTATCTGTGCGCAGGGAATGCAGATTTTTACAATAACTTAGATAAGGTCAGTTAAGCACAAAGTACTTGATTTTGATTTTTTTTTAATAGTTCAACTTAGATAAAGAAGCAGGAGAAAGACAAATTTACCATCGATATTGCATTGAAAGAGCCTCTGTTCACTCCGCGCATGTTTTTACAACCGTTTCTGGTGTCACTGCCCTAGAATCAGAACATTTGCTTAAACGAGTACCTGATGTAATAACGCCAAATGGACTTAATGTGAAAAAATTTAGTGCTATTCATGAATTTCAAAATCTTCATGCCTTGTCGAAAGAAAAGATCCATGATTTTATTAGGGGTCATTTCTATGGGCATTATGATTTCGATCTGGACAAGACTCTCTATTTTTTCATCGCTGGCCGTTACGAATTCTCCAACAAAGGCGCAGATTTATTTATCGAATCTTTAGCAAGACTCAATCATTATTTGAAAGTGAGTTATAAATATTTGATAATAGAAGTTAATCATAAAAATTTACTCTAGATTAATAATAGCGAAACAACAGTTATTGCCTTCCTTATATTTCCAGCACGAACAAATAATTTTAATGTTGATTCGCTTCGAGGACAAGCAATAGCTAAACAACTTAGGGATACTGTACAAGAGCTTCAAACAACTATTGGTAAACGTATATTTGAAATAACTCTGAGGTATGTTGGGTGTTTTTCTTCCGGTTTAAAGTATCATCATTTAACAGCGGAAAACTTCCAACTGGAAATGATCTCCTTACGCCAGAAGACCTTGTCAAACTTAAACGTTGTATCTACTCAAGTCAAAGGTCCTCTCTTCCTCCTGTTTGCACTCATAATATGATTGATGACTCAACTGATCCCGTACTATCGCACATAAGAAGATGCCAATTATTTAATAACCGATCGGATCGTGTAAAGATAATATTTCATCCTGAATTTTTGTCATCTACCAATCCGCTCATAGGCTTAGACTATGAAGAGTTCGTCCGTGGTTGTCATTTAGGAGTTTTTCCATCTTACTATGAGCCTTGGGGTTACACACCAGCTGAATGCACTGTCATGGGTATACCAAGCATTACCACCAATTTGTCCGGCTTTGGTTGGTTTATTGGTGATCATGTTGCCGACCCTATGTCATATGGTATATACATTGTTGATCGTCGATTCAAAAATGCAGAAGAATCAGTTCAACAATTGGCTCAACAAATGTTTGACTTTTGCTGTTTGTCACGACGTCAACGAATCATTCAAAGAAACCGAACTGAAAGACTGAGTGACCTCTTGGACTGGAAAAATCTTGGCGTGGTAAGTTTTTATCTAGTGCAAAATTTATTTTTGTTTGTTTCACAAAACAAATTTATCATTTTTGGCAGTTAATCTATTTGGGATATTTCTAATTCTGATGACTTGCTCATGTTGCATAGGTTTCAAAGTGCTTTTCTGCTTGATTTTGAGACCTTTATACACAAAATATCACGCCTTTCATCTGCTTCTAATTTAACATTTTCTTTAAAAAAGTAATGAATATTCATTTTATGAAACTATATCCATCTCCATTACCTTTCTTCAAATATGCCCTTGCTTTTTTCGTTAAAATCGTTTTCATTATATAATTTAATGACTTGAAAGCGATTTGAAGTCAAATTAATTACTGTTAGAGCTTGAACTCTCAAAGATGGATTTTCTGCCTCAACAAAAGGTAAAAGGTGAACATGGGCTTGTTCTCATTAAAAAGTAATTTACAAGGAAATTCGATTACCTGTAATCGTTTAGAATGAAAATGAATAGTTAATGGAGTTTTAAAAGTTTTATCTCCTCAAAAAGGCATGCTGATCAGCAAAAATCTAATTTCTAGTTTAATTCACTACACTATAATGGAGCGCTTTAATTAGCTCACGAAAACATTAATTGATATTTTTCTTCTTACAGTACTATCGGCAAGCAAGACAAATGGCTTTACATAAAACTCATCCTGAAGTTTTGACAGAAGACGGTGTTGCTGCAAACTTGCAAATAAAATATCCGAGACCGTTGAGCGAACCTCCTTCACCTTCAAGTTCGGTTGCACATTCGACTGCTGGCAGTGATGATGATGATGAGGATGAAGATGATTTTTCAGGCGAAGAAGAAGACTAATTGCACAAAAAAGAAAAATAGGTTTCTTTAAGTGAAATTAAATCATACTCAGATATTTCCGCATTAATCGAATAGTGCGTTTGTTGATATTTAGCCTTTGACAATGTTTGCTTTTAGGTCCATAAAAAAATAATTGCCATTTAGTATTATATGTTTAAGGGAAGTCCTTTGTTTTTAATACTTCGAGAAGTTTTCGAACGAAGCACTATTCGTTTTTATGCGTCTAAAACAATTGGTAGAAAGCAATATTATAATTTTTGGGGGGAATAGATTTAATGAAACATATCGAGCTGGCCGTTTGTTCGTCCATTAATTTCTTTCATTTGTTTTTGTTTAATGTCGAATACAAAGTGCCATCGGTGCAAAAAAAGCAGATCGTTGAAGCGATTATTAATTGAAGAGCTGAAACAATGTTTGATTTTTAGAAATGAGTCCAATTTTTAACTTAAAGTTACGTTCATTTTTAATTACAAAGTTGGTTGCAATAAAATCCCAAAGGTGCATGTTAACAATACTAAACATAATTTGTTTTAACCAGGCGTTTGTAAAACGCGTGTTCTGTGATCACAGTACATTTTCAAAGCCTAGTTTGAGCTTGAACCTAAAGTTTGAGCCTAAAGCTTGTACAACTAGATTAACAAATCATGTTTTGTACCATTAAATATTTATTTTAATTTGACTCGGACTTAGTTTAATTATAGAAGCGTTAATCATTTACCTTGTGGCTTTGTTTCGTATAGAAAACACACGCCGACAATGTTCATTAATTTATCATTTTAACATCGTAGAAACGAGCAATCAACACCAAATCGAAATACTAACTGCTTCACTTTATTTACCAATCCGAATTATGAATTTATGCAATCACTGTCGTTGATATGGTTGATTGTGGGTGAGAAAAGAGCCAGTAAATTGGAAGTGAAATAAAATTGTTGAGCAATGGGAGGATTTTCTTGAATATTCGATCATTTTGTGAATTTGTTGTGTGAAAAATGTTTTCGCTTAAAAGATGTGAAAAACGGCGAATAACAAATTATATTGTTAAAAATTCATAAGATTTGCTTTATTACGAGACTAGACAAATTACGCCATTAAACTCATCGAAAGTGGCGATCAGAAAAATTGTTGAGGGCAGAGCCGCATTTTTAAACATCGATCACTGCATCCGCGTTATCGCGGTCAACCAAATCGCTGTTTTCTTTTGTGCGACAATTGATGAATGGTAAAAAAGCGAGTTTATTTTGCAAAAATTTGAATCTTTTGTCCGTGAAATGAAGTAATTGCATTTTCGCCTTTTCTCCATTTAATTGATCACTCTTCTCATTTTTACTCACGCATTTACCGTATATTGTAAAGTTAAGTGTTATTTTGGCCGAGCATATACTCACTCGATTGACAGTACGAATTTAATTACATTCGAGACCAAATTACAGTGAATTAAACTCGAGTGCAGTATAACAACAGACGAGAAAGAAAGCAAATAGTATCTAATTTAGCGATGGCAATCGAACGAAATTAACGCTTCTTATTTCCTTTTATATTATCCTCTCAAAAAGGAGAAGAGACGCAAAACTTTTTCGTTTTTTTTCGAGTGCCATGATTAGAGTTCGCCCGATAATTCGTTTTCGAAGACTAGAATTTGAAAACTATTTTTGCTCTCTTCTCATCTCGAGTAAAAGCAGTAATTAGCTTTGCATTAAATTAATCGCTTTTTTCATTTCGCAGCTAAACGTGTAAAGCTAAATCGAGTTAATAATAAAACGCTCGTTTTAAATAAGCGAATAGTGTAAAAGCAGTGATCAAAACTACTAAATTATTAAATTTTATGAATTGAGCGCCCATTAAATGTCACATCAAACACATCCATGCGTTCATAAAATTGAATACATTTCCGTTTTGCGATGAATTTTGCTGTATGAACGTGTAAAGCTAATTGTGTTTTGATTTCTACCTGCGCTTTTTTTATAACGCTTCGTGTAATAAAAATCATTAAAAGCGCACAAATGCTCAAACTTTTTTAAACGATTGCAGCAAAAATGTGACCACAATTGACGCTTAAAACTGAAACTTCATTTGCTCGAATATTACTTTCAATTTCGCACTTTTGTCGAAAATTACGATCGAATTTGGGCGCTCGTTAAGCGCATTTCCTTTTTTCATACTAACCTTATTGCTTATATAAACAGAGGCAATGATTAAATTTATTTCCATTTCCCTGATCGGTAATTAAATAATTCATTAAAAAGGCGCACTAATTCTTGGCGTAAAATTAAAACGATTCGCATCGAATGAGAAATAATGTGAAGCAAATTTGCATTGCAAGTGATGCGCGGTGGAGTAAAAAAATTATGGAAAATTATGATTAAATCATAAGTAGAGTGCAAAAAATGTAAAAATGTTACATAGATTAAAGGGACATTAATTGGCTGATATTACCGCATTCATTGTTTTTTTGTTTTATTTTATGCTTTGCATTTGTAAGTAGGCAAAACAGGCGAAGTGCGCGCAGAACAGCAAATCAAATTCAATATTTGATTATTAATGTAATCAAGAAAATATTAAATTCCGGTTCGCCTTAATTATTTGAATTTGTGCGACGATTTTTAATCACTTTATTACTTCAACATTAATTTTTGTTATTATTTCAGTGTATTGCGAAGCTTTTTTTTCATTTTCGCTCGCTCGCTCTCTTTTGCATCACGTTTAATGTATCTGGTTTTAATTCGCGAGCAAAAATGCGAAATACTGGTCGCGTAAACATCATTAAGCGCAAAATTCGCTAAAATTGTATTTCGCAATTAAGATAATTAGAGCCGAAAAAGTTTTGTGTCATCATTTTGTTGTGCGCTCTTCTCTCTCTCTCTCTCGATTCTCGCGAAACGAATCATCAAATTTATTTGATTATTTCGCGTTTTAAATCACTTTGTTTTTCGATGCTTTTTACCAAATCAAATTTTCTTTTTTTCTTTCTTTCTTTCTTTTCGCCAAACTTTTCGCGATTCAAAGCGAAAAGTTTATTCGAAATAAGCGAAATTAACCAGCGCGACTTGTTGATTAGAGTGCAGCGTGAATGAAGATAGAGCAGAACGAGCGAAGAACTTCGCTACTTGCAAACTCTCGCGTGTTTTAAGATGCAAACATTTGAAAAAAGATCGCAAAGCGTGAAGACAGCGAACGCAATATGTATTCATTGAGTTCAGCGAGTGAAAATTGCACTATATAAACCTAGCGGGTCTCTGTGCACAGAGGTTTTTATGCGTTAGTTGAGATAAATTAAGCAGCGAGAAAAGTGACGATTAATGTCGCTCGCTTTTTGCCGCATTCGCAAATGAATGCAATTTCAATTTACATTTTTTCGCCGCTTTTGTGAAACTTTTTTTTGAGCGCTAAAAAGCGAAAAAGAATTCTAATCTCGACTAACATAAATATAATTTACAAAACGCATTTGAAAACGACTTTTCGCTCACTTTCTTCATTCGGCGAATATAAATATTAATATGATATTTTTCAGAATATATATTCATTTACGGATCGCAGAAACATCGCTTCGTTATCAACACAATAAAATTAATGACATTTTCGTCGTCATTTTTGCGGGGCGAACACAGCGAGAACAGAGCGAAGAGAATGGAATTCGGAGAACAGTTATCGACTGAATGCAAGAGTAAAAAGAGCGCGAAAAAAATTTTAATGACTTTATTCGCTCGACTTTCGATGTATCAATAAATTACATAATAATGATATTTTCAAACAAATTTCGTGTTCACGTACTTCTTTTTTTCAAAATTCGAAGATTGTTTAAAGCGCGACAGAAATTTTAATGCGAAATGAGGATTAATGAGCGAAGCTTTTGTGTGTTGCGCGCTTATTCTTTGTTTTCTTTCGCATTTTTTTCGCTCGCTGAGCTTTTCAACTAATCACTCGCATTCGAAGCGAAACTCTATTGTTTTTCAATTCGAATAATAATGCGCATTTCGAGAAGAATGGCCTTTTCCGCTTTTGTGAATGCCGAGCGTAAAAAAGTTGAATATAGCAAAAATTTCAATTACTAAATGGCATCGCAGTCTCGTGCTTTGCGTTTTGTTGTACTTATTATTGTATTGGTAATTCTAATATTTCAACGAATAGCTTCTTTGCAAGTAGCGATGTTTTTTTTCCAAGTTTCTATTCAGAGAAAAATAATAAATTACTCTCGTCAAATTGCATTTCGAAATTTCTTTCGTCTTGCTCAAATTTGAAATCTGCTCTTGTTAAAATGAAAACGTTCAGTTAACATTTCAAATGCTAAAAATGTTTTTGCTTATCCATTGATTTTTTTTCGAGAGAATAAGTTTTCTAGAGAGAATGTTGATAAAATACGAATTAACAAAAATTTAGAAAACTCGGACTTGTTCAAGAATATGCATCGAAACACATTAAATTAAAGTTATACTTTTTGTCCAAACTTTTCTGCAAAATATTTGTTATAATTGTTTAAATTGATCTGTTATTACAATTACCAAAAATTGCGAAAAGTTACAAGTTTTCGATCATTCATAAACATTTGATATATTCGAAATTGGTGGTTGTATCAATAAAAATAAATATTGATTCTGATAACTTGTAAAATACTTTGTCGAGTAATAGAAATCGTCAAACATTTCGAAAAGTGATGAATTTCAGGATTTTCAGGAAAAATGAAGGAAAAAATTGATCTAAAAAGCATCCTAAACTCAACTGAGCGATGCCAATTGATTTTTCACTTCTTCTACTTAGTCTTGTACAACTAGTTTTAAGAGAAGCGTTTGAAAGTAAAGTGCTTATGTTCAAATTGTGTAAACTTTAGTTCCAAGATGTTTATAGCTTAGGTTTTGCCATCCGGATTTGGATGAAATTTCAAGCTTAGGTGAGCGATAGAGCGAGTGAGAAACTCTGACTAATTTAAAGTTGCTAACATTCACCAAGTGAAAAATGAAGAAAATTCGCACTATCATATTTTTTATCGTTTCATAGCATTTTATTATCTTTTTGAGTACATTTACTCACCATTTTTATTTTCATTGGAAAAGAGAGATTTGTAGAGATCAATCTATATTTAGCTGGACTTCTTGGGCTCTCTCACTTCACTCTGTTTCGAAGCATTGACCCTTCTCAAAAACTTCTTCTTAAATTAACATTTCAGCTATAGATGTGTCAACATCACTTGAATGAAAGTGAGCTGAGTCATAGAATTGAATTATTCTTGAAAAATGCAATAGATGAAAATTTTTGTTAACTATGTTATTTATTAATGAATAATAATTTGGCGTTAAACCACCTACTTTAGATGCATTATTACAACATTTGAGGAACAATAAGTTTAGTGCGAGCAAAATTAAAGAACAGCCAAAAGTAAAGTCCAAAACTGAATCAACAAAAGTTTAAACTAGTGAAGAATGAAATTCACTGCTGCAAAGTACCCAAAGACTCGTTGACGCGCTTTGATTCCTCGCATATTACGACAAGTCACTTGGATTTTGTCCGAGAGAATTTTGACTTCAGGTATGGTGCTACTCCACCACTTCTTGAATCAAATTTTCAATAAGTATCTATTTCTACCCTATCACACAATCTATCTATCCAAATCCCATCTCAATCCCATCCAATGAACACCTCTAAGTCTCCTTCTTTTACACTAACTAGATCGTAGTTTGCATGAAAAATATACTTATTTGCTATTGGCTGATTAATCAGGGAATTTTTCTGTAGGCTTTTGGTGAAAATTCCATCTTCACGAGTCCATATTTTTATATTCTTAAGTTTGGAGAAAAGTTGCTTTCCTAATAAATCTGTTCATTTACTGTTGCCTTTGTTCTTTGTTTACAACTCGCGGCGAAAAAAGATTTACAAAAGCTTACTTCATTTGTAAAACTTTCAAAAGTAGAGCAAAATGTGAAATGTAAAAATAATTATAAAAACTACTCAAGTTTCTTGTAGAGAAAATGATTTGCTGATAGACTCAAGTATTGTGCGAAAACGAATTTGAACGAAAACTTCGTAAAACTTTTTTATCCCTTGCACTTCTCAATATAAAGGTACATTGAATTAAAATTGAGCACGAAATAAAATCTAAAATAATAAAGAATTCGATTATCAACAATTATGAAATTTCAAAAAAGTGAGTTTCATGATGTTTAAATAATTAAATTGCTCGAAGAATAATTACGGGTAAATTCAGAAAATTTTTTGGTAACTTATTTTCATTATATTCTTTTCTGTGCTCAAACTGTCATTTAATTTGACAAATTTATGGTTGAAATTCTCATTTCAATTTGTGCTTCGCATTTATTTCTAAACAATTATTTTGGCATAGTTAAACTGTTTTCAAGCGGCGATATTTCTTGCGACCAAGAAAGAGAGAAAAAATATCGAAACTTCTAATAAAAACAACAGTTCAGTAAGATAATACTCATTTGTGTTTGTTTATAATCCAAATCCCTGTATAAATTTAAATAAAAATGCACATTTCAAGTATAAGATTATTTTGATGGTATTTAAACGAACGTTAAACTTATGGAAAGTCGTTTTTGCAAAGAATTTTGAATTTTCTATTTTATAGTTAAGCACAACAACGTTGTATTGCATTGAAACCTTATTTAGTATTTTTCGAAAACGGTTACTAAAAGGTAGGCGTGAAAAGCCAGAATTGAACGTAAATTATCAAAGTTGAAACAGCACATTCGAGAACATTTGAGCTACAGATGAAATCAAACTTATTTTTAGCATTCACAGCTTTGTCAATTTAAAATATTAATTGTGCTCGAAAATCGGAAAAATTTTTCAATAAAAATCAAAAATGGAATAAAATATCAACTGATAGCCTCAGGCCACTGAGCTCGTATCACAAGCTTCGCATTAAAATAAAAAATAAAATTCTCAATTAAAAGTCAAATATACGTTCATTACTGGAAAATGTCGAAAGTACTTTTGTCAAATTTCTACATTTCTTGATGCTTTATAAATAATGTATATTGGAAGCTGGGTTTTAAAAGTTTTAAATTTAAAACAGTGCATTAGTGTTTGAAGCAGGATTTAACGAATAGTCGCTCTGTTTTAAAAAATTTCTTTTTCAAACTCTTTCCTCTCATTGAAAGTAATCCTCATATTTTGAAATTCGCAAAATATGTCTGAACATTTAATGCTGTTTAAAGTAAAAATGCTCAGCTTTACTTCTTTCTCTTTCGCTCGACTCGCTTTTATCGGCAATTAGCGAATTATTATTATTAACCGTCAATATATTAACGACAAGTTGTTCGCAGTTGTTTTTGAATTTTTCGCGTTAATTCGCTGCTTGAAAGTTCGAAAAGCGCCAATTCGCCGCATTCTTGTTATAAGAAAATTTGTTTAATTTTAACTTTTTTTTAATTAAAAAGAATCGCGAAAATGAGTTTACGCCGCGATGAATTTGAATGAAAGCGTTGAAAAGTGAAGCGTTTACAAGACGGTAATTAGAAAATGAACAGCATTCTCTTGAAATAAAGAACCGAGAGAGAGACGCAAAAAGACGCCGCTTTTGTTTTCACTTCGAGTGCATGTTTTCGCGAGAGAGAGCGAAGAAGAAGAGGCGAATTGTGTTTAAAAATTTACTCGAATATTGATGATAAAAGTTATGCGCATTTTTCTTTTCGCTACTCAAAAATTTAAAAATTCACTTTCGAGGCGAAGGAAAAAGTTTTTCGCACAGCTTTTTTCTTTGCATAAAAGAAAATGATAAAAATGCTTTGTTTATCCTTTATATGGCGAGAGGAGAAGCGTTTTATGTATGCTACAAAATATTCTTATTCTCGCGAAAATTTTTGAGCTTTATTCAAAATCACATTTTAAATCCTCTCTTCGCATTAATGCGCCAAGCATTTAATTATGTATGAAAATTGTTTCTTTCTCTCCCGTTCTCTCCTCTCTCTCACTTCATTTTTGCCACTCGTCGAAGAAAAGAGCGAACGCAAAGTGCTAAAAAGTGTTCTACTAGCGAGCGAAAATGATGTACGCGCATTTCGCTGCTCGTCGCTTACTCGCATTATACATATTCGCGAAAAAAGAAAAGAATATTTCATATTTATAGTGTGTATGTGTGTGCGCGCCTATATTTCATACACGAGAGAGAGTTGTTATCATTTTCACTTTTTGATACATAATAATAACCATTTATTCTCCTTCGCGCACATCTCTCGCTTTCTCCCTCTCTCTTCACTCTTTCGCTCTCCCTATCGAAAGCCATTATACTCGAAACCATTGCATACACAATCTACGATTACAGAATGACGGAAACACTGCATATATAAAAATTTTTAGGCGCATAGATAAACGCGCCGCTCGAAAGTTTTATGTGCTCGATAGCTATTCGTGTTTAGCTCGAGTGTGGCCAAAGCGATCACGATTTGCGGCTATGGTAAGCGATCGCGAGCGATAAGTGGCGAGAAAAAAAAACTTTTTTTGACGAAAACTATTGGCGACGAAAGTATTTCGCGCAAAATTGCTATTCAAAAAGTCACAATTGCGTTAAAATCTATTCGCGCGGAAATAATTGTAATTTATTCTTTTTCATAGTCTTTATTGTCGGAAAAGTTATTTTCCAAAGATTTGTGCGTCTCTTGAAGTTTTCTGAGCACAGAGAGCGTCATCAACATTATTGATTTAACATGCATCAAAAAGGACCTCAACATTTGTCCTTTCTGAAGATAAAGTTTGCTGCTTTCGAGCTGCGAAAATCCTAAAATCGTTTCTAAATCTGTAAACACTTTACTCTTTCGTTTTTAAATTAAAATTTAAAAAACAATTTTTGGAAATAAGTAATAAAATTTTTTTACAAAAGTCAAAAGTTGATCAAAAATAATTTTTCAAATGAGAAATTGCCTTAATTGCAAAAGTTCCAAAATCAAATCGAAATCATTTAATTGGTAAGAATAGCCATAAGAAAACTATCAAATTGTAGACGAGCTACAAATGCTTTCAAACTCCATAATTCGAAATTTGGATTACTTTTCAACATTGAAGATGAGAAAAATCGCTTTATGAAATGAAATCCTTTTAAGTTACCCATTTAACTAATTGTTTAAGCTCTTTTGATTGAAATCATGATGTTTTTAATTGAGTATAATTCTGGATGTTATATTGAGCTATTGATCGAAGAGACTTAAAAAAAACGAATCGAAAAGTTGGTTGTTCCGATAACCTTTCTAAATGAAAAATTAGCTGATCTTGTATTGACCCATTTTCGGTTCGTTATCTGTTAATACTTTACTAAGCACTTAATAGATCCATTATGCTTAAAGAAATCATATTGTTTTGAAAAGAAAATGAAATCTATTTCGTTTCTAGAATGTCTTAGGTTATTCTAGAAGTATTAATAATTTTCTTACAATCGCTTTGCTGATGGATTTGCCAGACGCAAGTTGAGCGCTCTTTATTTATTTACTTTGACAAGCTTTCAATTTTTTTCTTCTTTTTCTTTGAGAAATAAAGAAGAAAAAAAAATTTGCTTGATACTTTCTAACAGAATCAAAGCATAATGATATGATTCAGAGAAATAAATTGACAATAATTTCTCTGCTTCTCTAAATTATTTCTCTACAATTTAAATTGACAAAATTTGTTTCAAAATTTCAGTCGCTTGCAATAAAGGTAAAAAGTGGCTTCAAGTACAGTTCGACAATCGCTTTTTATCAACATAAGTGCTTGCAGAAATATCGCCTTCATTTCGCATGATTTATTCAGCTCGCAATGCGAATCAGCTCAGATTATGATTAAAATTAATGCGAAAGCACTTTACATTTTAATTCGAATTCAAGATCAATAACAGAACCGTGCGTCGTGCAGATATACAAATTGTGTGCATTTGTGTAAAGCGAAACAAGCTAAACACCATTTCAAATTTCAACGAAAAGAAAGTTTATTGTATTTTCGTAAACTTCAGTTTGAAAACAAGGTTTTAAAAGTTAATTTCATGTAGGCTTTGTTTTGCTTTCAAGCGATGTTGTTTCCACTTTCTAGTTATTGTCAAATTTTGTTTTTAAATGTGACTGCTCCTAAGAGAATCGCGAATGCTTCTCTAGCATACAAAGCTTACGTAATGAACCATGTATTGTTATCATATTGAAAGCATTCATTAAACGGCAGGTCAAAGAATTGCTATTCTCATTTTGTTTTATATTTTCAACGTTTCTCTTATTTTCAGAAAAAGTTAAAAAGCGTTCTCAGGAAACCGAAAAAAATCATCGATCAAAATAAAAAATTTAACGAGATGATCTTTTGTAAAGAATAGCGAATGGCTTTAAATCACATTACCGTTGAAAACGAATCATCATCGTACCAATTTTGCTCAAATTTTGTTATTTAAACTACAGCAACATTATTAATTCAATAGTCATTAAATTAAAAAATTATTGATGAAACAAAATTTTACGCACAAATTTTCGAATTAATATTAAACACTTGAAATGAGTTTTTTATTTTCATTTGTCAAAACAAAATGAAACTTAATAATGCAGCTTGCGATATTTGATACAAATCAAATATAACTTGTGAATGAAAATTTGTTAATACACGAAGTACGTAAGTGGCCTAAGTTTTGAACAAAAGCAAAACGAAATCAGTGTATAGAGTGTTTAAAAAGTAAATGATACATTTTATAATGAATTATAAAAGGAAAACAAAGTGATTAAGCATGATTTTTTTATTAAAACGTTTTCTCAATCCTTTTGTAGAGACTGAGGTAAGCAGCTATCAAATTATTTCTTGCCAATTATTTCGAATCAAATTCGGCGAAATTGCGCTTTCATAGGATTATGATTGCTTTTAAGTTTTCAAATTTCTCTATTCACAATTTCTTAAAAATAAAAAAAATTTTAAATGCTGAGCAAAGAAACTACTTTTAAAAAGTAAAATAAAACGAATCAGAGCTAAATAATGCTTAAAGTTTTTTTAATATTTATTTTACAAAAGTTTCTTTGTTTAAATTTTTTGGAAAATGTTGTGCATGTTAAGTTTTACATAATTGTCAATTAGAAACAATGAAATTCTTATGGAAAGCGAGTTTGGCCTTTGCTTCAATTTTAATTTAAAACAATGTTGCTTAAACATTAATTGAATACTTTTATGCAAAAAGGGGATATCGACTTTCTTTAAATAACTCGCGATTTCTTCAATCAAATTAAATGATTTTAAATTATGTCATTGTGAACAGTAACTTTTGTCTAAATTAAGGATAACACATCATGAAACAAATATTGATCAAAATATAAGCTCAAGATTTATTTAACGAAAGCTGATAGCTCCTATTTGCATAAAAGTACTCAATTATTTTATTCTTGGAAAAAGGCTCAATATGCGAATCTTTAAAATGGTAAAAAACAAAAATTAATCGATTGTGTAATAAAGAAGTTATTAGGAATCGAAAAATGTATCACTCACTTTTTAAACGCCCTTTAAACTGATCGATTGCGAGGGCAGGATAGTATAAAAGCGAAAATGATGCTACCGTGTTTTTCAAAAGCTTTTCATTCGCACAATTCGTCAGCGTTGAGAAAAGCGATTTTTATTTTTAAAAATTTTGGCAGTTGAATCAATTTTTAACTCTGTTTTTTATTCTTTTTGCTAACTTATGTAAATATTTTTAAAATTTTTATTTCCTGAAAAATTTTTAAAATTCTAATTAATGAAAGTTAAACAAATTCTGTTCGCTTTTATTCATCTACATTTTCACTAATCAACTCGGGTTTTCCGCTGTCACAATTAAGCATTTCTCTGTATTAATCAGTGATATAAAATGGTGAATTGTTACATTATTCTAATCTTATTTAATTTGGCTAATTAATTAAGGCAAAGAGCGAACTTAAACAAATAAAATTGTAACTTTAAATCAAAGACTGAATCGATTTCCATAAACTTTTACATATTCTTTTGTCTAATAAGTGAACATTTTGGATTCTTATTTTGTTATTTTCAAGAAAGTCTCAAAATGATAAAATTTCTGGCGAAAATATGTCGATCAACTGATGAGGCAATAACTATAAAATTTCATAATTCTTTTAAAATCCTCTCTAGATTTTTGTGAATAAATTAAATGTTAAAATGAACATCTTTTCAGTTAACAATCCAAGTATTTTCGGCAGCGCTGGTTTCTAGAGAAAATAAATTAAAAATAAAAACACATAGTCTTGATTGATTATCTAAAACTTTCTGCTTAATTTGGTGTAATTAACATCTTTTTTGTTATCTTCATTTAGATCAATTGCTAATCAAACAACGCGACTATTATAAAAAAAGCTCCTTTAGACTTTGGTGTATTTGATAAAAATCTAAGCTCGAGAAGGTGGAAACTTTTAAAGATAATTTCTTTTAATTCAAAACACATTAATAAAGTGATAGCAATTATGAATCACTAGTTTCTTTTCTCTTATAGAAGAAAAGTTGAGCCTGTCCTACGTCTTATCCTACAATATGTGACAAAAACTTTTCAAATTGTTAACCGAGACAGCAATCATAAAATAATTTAGAGTTAGTTGCATGATGAATATTTTTCTAACATTTGATCACAATGACATTGGCTACTATTCAAATTCGGATAATCCACCCAGTCAGGTCACTTTGCTCGTCGGGAAAATGACTATCAAGCATTTGTTTGTCGTGTAATAGATCTCAATGCCCTAATTCATTTTTTTCAGATTCTTGACCAGAATTTTGACAAAAATTATTTTTTTAAGTAAAATTAAAATCATTTGAAATAGTTCTTGTGAGAATCTTTCGAGTTCTAGAATAAAATAAAATATTTTCGACTATTTTTAGAATTTTTTTGCAACAACAAAATAAAAAAGTTTAAGCTTTGGAAGAAAGTTTAAGTCTCTATTTTTTTCTCTCTCTCTCTCTCTCTATTCAAAGATACTATGAAAATAGAAACCTTATTACGACAAGTTTTCACTCGCTTGTGTTAGTGAAATTTGTAAATAAATTGAAAAATTATGGAAACATTGCTATAACATCCACAAACAAAGAGATATGGTGAGATTTATTTGAAAATTTTGCTCTTTTTGCTTGAAAATACTATAAAATACTTTATTAAAACGTTTTTTAAATGAAAGCTGAAAGCTGTTAAGCTAATTATTATGAATTTAATAAGTGAGATGAAAATAAAAAGAAAAACTTTTGGGCAATACGAAAATTCTTTTAAAAAATTCATTTATTTCTTGGGATAATCTTTCACAAACATTTGTAACATTGTTTTCGTAGAAGATTGACTTAAGAGTCCGAACCTAATATCCACAATTGCAATTAGTGGCAAGTTTGTGCTGGTATTAAAGAACGTGCTCGGTAAATAAACAAGCGCCACTATCGATTAATCAACGAATTTTACTTCTATGCTTCTCTTGAAGAATGTGCTTAAATTTTTTTTATTATTAATATTTTTAAAGAAAAACTAACTGAATTTTATTTTTTAAAATTTTGTTTAATTCAAAATTCTTTTTAAAAAATTATTTTCACTTTTATTTTTATATTCAAATAAAACGCTTAATATTTTTTAAATTATGATATATAATTTAAAACATTTAATAGCTCAACTTTTTTTGCAGTTTTAATTTAAAAATGAACTAATTTTGCTGATTTTCTATAATGATAATCGATTGGTTTTTGGAATTGGTACTAATCTGAACTAAAATGTTGCAATACAAAAATTTTAGCCAAAAAATTTTCATTTGTGTGATTTAATCTTAATTTTGTTTGATGAAAATTCTCTATTAATGAGAAATAATGAAAACATTTGATCAGTTTAGTCTTCTATTATGATCTATGAATGCAAACATTGTCAGACAATCGGAAGTATTTCACTTATGGGAAGCTATGCATCGCAAATCTGAATCATCTTCACATTCGGCGAAAGTGGACATTTGTTTTCTTATCAAACACTAATTGGTTCGATATCTTTACTGACATAATAAAAAGCAAAATTTTCTCCAAAAATGCAGCTATTACACAGAGCAAAAACTTATTTTCAAGAAAATAAGGCCATTAATCTTAGATTTCTTGAAATTTACGAGTTTTTCAAATAATTTTAGTCAAGAAATTAATGAAATCGAACTTACGTTAGTTTTGGTGTCAAATAGTCACCTACATTCCTGTTTTAACTCTCTCAGCTTTTTTATGTTTTTTAAAATAGAGTCTTTATTAATAACTTAAAGATAATAGAAGATAATAAGAGTCAGAAAGTGAGATTGAAGAGAATGTAAAACATTTCAATATAATCATTTAAAAATTTGGTTAAAAATCACTGTTTGAGAATTGTTTTAAAAGTAAAAAATGATTACTAGAGATGTGATTTTTCAGTAAAACGCCGATCGCTGATTTTAATCGGGAAATGAAGTAAACATCTCTGGCCACGAAGAGGAATCAAAAAAGTTCATTTTGACATCTATTTTAAGTACCGAAATTGCCGAATTGAGTTGTAATTCCCGATAAATGCCGAAAATAAACTTTAAAAACCGAAATAGTTCTAATTATAAAATCTGAGTAATTTGATTACAATTTAAACAATGCATTGATAGTAAACAAGTTTGTTTCTCTAATGAAAAGTAAGATCGATTGTAAGAGAAAATCTATTTCGTAAACTCATAGATTTATAGCTTCATCGTCATCCAGTAATTATTCGATTAACTTTTTTAAGCGTTTGCAAATCTTATATTTAAAACTGATCTTATTTTGAAATGTTGAAAAACTAGAAGATTCTAAAGCTACAAAGAAACATAAGAAACTTGAATCCAAGT
>NCKU01002114.1:0-20689 GCA_003675995.1 Dinothrombium tinctorium
AAGTTTATACATTGTTGCAAAAAATTTTATATGTAAATTTTCAATGTACAGGGTGTGTGAAACGCAACACATGTTTCATTGAATAACTTGAATATTTGAAAACTTTCAATGTTTATTTTGTACTTATTTTGTAGCCCGGTTTTCGCAACGCATTTTGACACCGGATTCCTCGAAATCGCCATTATGATTCTCAATTCACCACATTACCCGTGAGAGCATAGTTTTTCACTAATTATCGAGTTCTTCTGCCGAAATACTACCGATTAAATGGGTGATAGTAATTTCTAAATGTCTAATTATCCACATCTTTCCATATCCTAACTAATTTAACGCTATTCTTAAAAGGTTAAAAATCGGCGGTGCCAAATCCGCACTCTGGATGTCGAATTAAGGAAAAATCGTTTGTAATTTATTTATTTGTCAAAGTTAAATGAAAAGTGATTTATACGTTTAAACGTATGGACAGAAGCACCATTTTGTGGAAAAAATAATTTTTCTCTCACCTCTTTGACGCTTTTTTAAAGAAAAGTTTTTTTGTTCTTTATTATAAAAATATTAATCAGCGGTTACAGTATCCGTGAAGAAAATTAGGCCGATAACACACAGAAAAGTAGAGATACGCCAGTTGCCGATTTTCTGAGCATAAAAACAAGTTACTATTTACTCTCTTTCATCATTAAACCCCCTAAGCGGTTTTTTTGCCGGTTTTTTATCCGCTTAAGCGAACACGTTCTTCTTTTGTAAAAAATATTGCAAAATTCCATTGCCGATGTAAAAATGAGACGTTTCATTTACAAATATAGAGACGCTGACCATATTCGGGCTAGATAAAACAAATCCGGCAAGTTACCCGAAATGGCTTTAAGCCGGATTTTTTTGCCGTTTGTCGCATAGTCCCGAATCTTAATTTTTAAACTAAAAATCTTTTCAATTATGACTATATCTGTGATTTTATAAAGCTTTCTTGGACCTAAATGACCCGACTTTCGGGCAATCCGGAGCTACCTCGCTCATGCGGCAAGTCTCGGACAGTACCATTTTCTTGAAATTTTTTCAGCGTTTTTGATACAGGACTTTTGTTTGCATGTTCCTCTTTCATTTAATCAGTCTTAATTTAATAATTGTTTTTGTAAAGCTCTTTAATTCGATGCATTTTTCACTTAAAATACGTTTTGTTCAGTTGAAAATGGCATGTTTGCGGAAAACGCTGTAATTTTGGAACGAATCAACCGATTTGTTTGTTTTATGTTTCGTTCTGTATTGCGGATGTTCTTGTATAACTATGTGAAAGATCAAATTTTTTGGTTTGATCGGTAAAAAGTTATTCGACTTTATATGTGTTGCGTTTTAATTCACAGACCCTGTATAAAGAATCTTTATACTCTTTATTAAAGTTCGCACTTCATAAGTAACACTCAAGAATTACAACATAAAATTTTAGAATGAGAAATTGAATTTTGCATTCTGCGTGTACGCAAATCAATTGATTAAGAGCTAGTTTTTTTACTTTTACTTTAAAGCATTTGGTTTGTTTCCTTACTGATTGAAAATATTGAATTGCAATATAGGGTGTTCCTTTCAAGATATCCGCTAAGTTTTCTTCAATAACTTTTGAACACAACATTCAATAATTTTGAAATTTCTCACAATGAAACTTTCGAGAAAGAAAAAGACACGAAATAAACCAATCGGCTTGCACGGTCAAAATGCGGGCGTTTTTCAACCAGAAAATGTCTGATTTAGTAAATAAAATTAATTTAAAAAGCATTACAAATGTTTTGATTGTTGTTCGTGGTGAAACGAAGAGTGTCATTTTGACAAATTGATGAGGATTGAATCGAGGCGCTAAAAAAAGTGAAAATGTTTGATTTTTGCTAAAACTACACCTTATGGTCACAGACATAACCGAGACCCCACCTATATGATATATATTCTGAACCTACTCGATGAGTAGAGTCGATTAATGACCTCGACCTTTACCTGTGACCTCTTAACTGGAAGTTACAAAAAATAGCCTAAAGTGACCTTAAATGATCTCTGATCGTTAAAAGAGCCTCATAGTTGTGTTCTAACTCTATTTTATCCATATATGGACATTTATGTGTATTAATGTGCTGTATTTAATTAAAGTACTTATGAAAATATTGCGCTTTCGAAGATTGCGGCTTTTTATCTTAAGTGAATTATGCACAAATGTATTGCTGTGGATAGAAAAAAGTTTCTCACAGCGCAAAGTAGAGTTTACCGCATGTCACACGAACGTACTTTATTTTAATTCATTTTGAAAATGTTTTAAATCCAAAGAGCTAAGTTAAGATTTTACTTTCGTCGTATCTGAGCACGGTGGTATTAATACAAAAATGAATTAAATAAAAAATAATACTGCATTGATAACAACTGCATTGAAAACTGCATTGAAATGACGTTTTTGTGAAAATAAATTAAAAGTAAGCATGTCCAGTGTGACGTTTTGTGGGAAGCAGTTAACTATCTTACAAGAACCCATTCGAAAGCTTCCAGAGCTTTTCTTTCAAAAGTTTGTGCTAACAAAGATACAAATGTGGCATCAAAGGATCCATAGTCCTTTTGTGCACATAACTCTCGTGCGAAGTTTTATTAATTAAAAAAATTAATTAAAAAATTGAATGAATTTATTCCGAAAGGGCACACAATGCACACATTATTAGATAGGCCCTTTCTGAATAAATTCATTCAATTGTTTTTAATACTACTTGTGACTGATTTTACGAATTTTGATCATATTTTCTTTTTTATGATATAAGTTTTTTATATTTTATTTTTAACTAATTTTCTATTAGATATTTTGTGCAAATTGGACAAACAAACATCTTTATTTACCAACTAGATATTTCAACAAGCCATCAACATGAAGTTCATCAAAAATGCTTTCAAAATAACAAATTCCGATTAAAATTGGGAGGTCTTGTTCGCCAGTAGGATTAAAAACAAAATTTTTCCCCATATACTTAATTATAAAGTTCGCGCGTGAATATAACTTCGCCCGAGCTTTATGTGCACAAAAGGACTGTGGACCCTTTAATGCCACATTGGTATCTTTGTTAGGGTAAACTTTTGAAAGAAAAGCTGTGGAACCATTCGAATTGATTTCTAGTTAGCTGTAGGAAACTTTTTTCGGTTCTTGCTAGTAGAGAGTAGACAGAAAGTTTCTACTCGACATTGTATTCCCAAATTCAATCGAGAATAGAGGTGTGTCTCCTATAGACTTAATGATATTTTTGTGAAATAATTAATGCTCGCGCAAAAAGACGAGCTCTGAAAAGATTAAGACAAGCATATACAAATTATTATATATTTTCGACAAATATAAGCGAATACGTCATCTTCAAGATATGCCGAACAAGTCGTTTGATCAGAAATTTATGTTTAATAAATAAAGCTTCATGCATATCAATTCGCTACTCTGCCATTCAAAACAGTTTTTATTTATTCTTGCAAATAAGAAAACTAATGAACACACGTGTGCACGAATCTGTATATTCAATTACCTTTCTATCGCTTCATTTTTCGTGTAGACTTCATTTTTAAAAATAATCAAAGCTATTAAACGAAAAGTCATTTTAAAACAGGCATCTGTTTATTTTCCATGTTTATATTTTTGCAAAATCGACGACACCAAATCACGCTTAACAAATGCCTCGCTTACAATAATCGTAACTATTAATGATTTTAAGTTAAGATGATTCAGAATCGAATTATAATAGTCTTGAAGTGTGAAAAAATATTCTAAACGTTTTCATTTTCAAAAGATTAACTTTTACTAAACTTTTTTCTCGTCAAGATTTAATCCACAAACACTATGATACATTTTGAAAATAAAACTTCTTTTTAAATTAAACGAAATTAAATTCATATTCATCATTTGTCAGCAATTAGAGAAGCGTGACTCGGTCGGCCGTGTAAATGTTCAACTCTTCTTAAAAAAGCGTTCACAGTCTGTCGAACCAATTCGTCGAAAACGGAGTTCACTAATCGCGAATACAATTCAGAACGAAATTCAAAGTCAAGCTTAAATTCAAGTGTACACGATTTTGAATTATTCGACAAACCATCGCTGAACTTCCATTCGGTGGCCAGATGACGAAATAGCCTGCCGTCGAAACAATTCGCTTTCACGAGTGTAGGCTTTTTTAACGTTACGTGCGAAGTGTAACTCTCGACAATCATAGGCGGGAAACCGATCTCGAGCTCAGCTTTAACGAAATCAGGTCCGCGAAAAGTGATTTCTGATCGAATGCAGGCGGGCAAAAATTGGTTGTAATCTTCGACACGTGCGACCACATCGAATAGCATCTCTTTCGAGTAGCTGTGAATTGAGCGAAAAATCAGTGTTTAGAGTTGGATGCAATTAAACGATGAAAGGTACCCTAATATCCGTCGCTCGTAATACTGCTTCCGTCGCGAATTGAACGGTTTTTCGGGAAATCCGAACAGCGTTCGCCGACAAATGCATAGCGCCGTTACAGCTGTGCTCATGTATTGATCGCTGAACAGCGGTCGTAAAATGCAAGTAACTGCGGCCATTCGCATCGCGTTCGTACACCGATCGAGTTGAGCGATGGTCACTTTTCGTGTTTTTTTTTTTTTAATAAAAATTAAAACGAAATCGAAAAGCGGAGAAAACGTCAAAAATTCGTCTGTTTTTTGCGTGTTGTGCGTTACGTGAAGTGCTGTCATCTGTTTGAATGCGAAAACGAAGCGAGCGTCAAAATGACGGAAGCAAAACGACAGCTCCCACTCGTGCTTTTCGCTTTTAAATTCGCTCTTTATTTGAAAAAATTTTATTGAAACTTTATTCTATTTTGAATATTAAAAATGTAAACAAAACATTTCTCTTTTATATCTCGTTTTCCACGATTTGTTTTGAAAGTGCGCATCGATTTCGAAACGTCGGTATTTCACTTCAATCTGCGAAGCTGCTAATTTTGTTTTGATTCGTTTGTTTCATTCTCTACCTTTATTTCAAAACGCAAAACAAGTTTCAAACAGAAATAAGGACGAATTCACAAAAATAAGTGAGTATAAAAAGCGAACAGAAAGCCGAAAACGATCGTTTCGAACATGTTTCTCACTTGTGTCTAAACTCGACGCGATCGAATACACATTTTCAACTATTCGTCTATCAAAATATATGCTTCACAATGTTAATTCATCTCATCGTGAAAATTACTTCTCTTTTCTGCACACAGTTCGAAGTCGGACACATTTCAACGCTTGTGTATTTTGAAGATTGTTGAACAGTGATTGCTACGTTCAAAGCAACAACAAAAATGGCGAATGTCGCTTCTTTTGAAATTGCGAATAATCGTTTCAACAAAAAACGAAAACTGGACTCCGCATACATAGCGATAGAAGATAAATCAGACATTTGTTCGGACATCGATAAACTTCTATTTAGCGGTGAATTTAGCGATGTAACAATTGAAGTCGAAAACGAGCGCTTCAAAGCGCATCGAGTTATCCTTGCCGCTCGAAGTGATTTCTTTCGCTGCTTATGTTACAATGGAATGCGAGAATCAAATAAGGACGTGATTCAGCTAAAGGATATTAGTAAATCAACTTTTCGAATTCTGCTTAAATATATTTATACAGGAACCATCATCACTGATGAAATGAAAAGTTGTATATTTGAATTGATTTACTTTTCCGACTGTTATTGCCTACCGAAATTACACAAAAAATTGATTAAATTTCTCAGTGAGAATTTAGACCCTGACTTGACATTGAAAGCATATGAAATTGCGAAATTATACGAAATCAAAGAACTAATGGATGCTAGCTTAAACTACATCGAAAATAATCCTTGTGAAACACTATATCACCCGAGTTTTGATGAAACTTCTCTCGACTGCGTTCGCGATATTTTAAAATCAGATACTCTTCGGATTTCAGAGATAAAAATTTACGAAATTCTCGAACGTTATTTAAGCAACAACAATTATTCGGATTCGGAAGCGAAATCGATAGTAAAAGAAATAGTCAGGTTTCCGTTAATTTCATATGATAATATAATTGGTCGTTTGCATTTTGACGGAATGTTTAATGTGAAAGAATGTTTAGAACTAATGAAGATAAAAGATTCCACTCGGAGCACAAAAATTAATTACCGACACATATTACAAAAAGATACGAACTATGTTATTAGTTGTCAAAGCTGTGAAGTGATCAAAGGACAACCTGAGATCAAATTAGCTTTTGCCTCAACCAAATTATATGGTTCAAAATTTCTTGATGAATCTAAACAAGATTCTGTTATTGAATTCACTCTTGGTAAAAGATGTAAAGTAAATCATATAAAAATGATAGCCTACATTCAACCGTTGAGACGCGAAAGACGACCGAGCCGCATTTCGCATAGGCTTCGAAATTCAAATAATCAGCGATTACCTTTAGACGAATCTCAAATCGAAAAACGTTACGATTATCGATATTCTTATGAAGTATTGGTTTCACCTGATCAAAAGCATTGGGAAACAGCTTTCAAATCTCGGGTTTTTTCAACTCTATGGCAGAATATTTACTTTGAACCTAAAATAGTCAAGTACCTACGAATTGTTGTACTTGAAGTGGACGATTCAATTGTAACGGCTTTTTTTCATCTTCTCAATTTTCAATGCTTTTATTCTACCAAAAATTTCGAATGCGACCGCCATTCTTTGGTGCCATATTTTAACATAATTTCTTCACCTAAAATTCCCAAAGACTATCCAGGTCCTGTACAAGAAGAATATTACTGCACTTATTCCGATCGAACTAAAACGGAGAAATATAATATATTTTCAGCTCACGATATCAGTGATGATGAAGATAAATATCTATTGTTCACACTGTGTCAGGATTGTTATGTAGACACCATTGTCGTGCATCTTTGGGACAGAGATCAACGACTATACGACTTTGATGTTTCATGTGGTGTCTATGAAAATGATCTGGAAATAATTGAAAGTCGAAAAAGGCAGAGAGGCGAACAAATAATAAGATTCAGACCGATGGTAATTCGATTCATCAAACTAAAAGCAACTGCTATTTATAATGCGCGTACTGATGAATTTCGTGTGATAAATCTTGAGGTATACAAACAACAGGAAAATCGCTAATTTTTTAAATCGTTTTCTACTTGATTTGCATTTATTTCTCTGTAAAATCAATCATATAAAATCATTCTTTGACATTATTTATATCATTTTCTCTACAACAGCTGCTACTTCTTGGGCCAGTAAATTGGCCTGTTCTTGAGTTTGTGCTTCTGCATAAACTCTTACAATATCCTCTGTACCGGAAGGTCGCACAAATGATCTTGCTTTGGTCCCGAATTTTTGCACAACTTCATTTATTGCATTTTGCAATCCATCAGGTGCAACGCATCTTGTTTCATCAAACGTTGTCTTGATGGCGTTTTTATTAGTTACGCTTACCTTTAGTTGTCGGTTCGGTAAATCATTATAAAATTTGCTCCAATCGTTGATCGAAATTTGGCGATTATTTAAGATTGTTTCTACAACCAGGAGATCGGAAATTGCATCACCATTTGTCTAAATCAAAAGTACTGATATTAATAATCTATTTTTCTATTTCAAACCTGATTGATCAAGTCGATGAAGTTGAGCAAATGTTGTTTGACTTCACTATCCATAGATTGTTTAATTTTATTTTCTGCTTTATTACTGATCAAAGCAGTTCCATGTCCATTTGCTTCAAAGTACACCGCAATATCTGATTGTTGCGCTCTACTATGAAGATGCTTGACACCTGTCGGCACACAAGCGGTTTCCACTTTTAGAACATTTCTTATGTAATCAGTTGAATTTCCATTTGCATACGCAGTTTGAACAACGCAAAAATCAAGCTCATCAGCGAGATGCATTTTATCGAGAAGTTCTTTTAAGTAAGACATAAATAAGACAGCGATTTTATCGCCGTCCATCAAGCAAAATTTTGAAGTGGACAGGTCCAAAAAGTAATAGACAATTCTGTCAGCATCGCCATCGAATGACGCATATCTTGTGTTTGCTTTAAGCTCTACTCCTTCCGGAGGCAGTTGATTAAGTTTCACAAAGTCAGCTCCACATTTGTAATTAAGAATTCCATTGCCAATATTACATAATTCAGGGTTGAAGAATTTTTTATCAATGTAATCAGTTAGTTTCTTTATCTTTTCTGCTCCTACGCCATTCGCGCAATCGACCACAAGATTGTGATTACTCGGAGGAATTGAATTAATTTTAGAAAATGCTTGAGAAAGTTTCTTATAATAACCTTCTTCGCTTGGCTCACCATAAGATCCTTTAAGAAAGTGTGTAATCACTAAATAATTTCAAAATACAAACCATTTGTATTAAAGCAATGAACGATGAAATGCAATTGTGGAGTGGTTAGTAAGCAGAAATCGGTGTATTCACCGCCAATAGCTCTAACACCATCGATTGCAGCGTTTGCAAGTTCCAAACTACTTTTACGTGTATCTCTTGCTATAAACACGAGAGCAGTACGTTGATTAAGTTCCTTGTCGTTGATCAGATCGGCGAATTTTGCATACAAATGTTCATTTTCAGAGTTGGCGATATCGCTTGCGATCGCTTCCCAGCTGCTCTCAAGCATCTCACCACATGAATCGATTATTTTCACACCATTATCATCCTCGGGATTGTGCGAAGCGGTTATCATTAAACCGACAGCGCTGCCATTTTTGTCCAACGATCGAACAGCGGCCAAAGCGCCCATTCGAAATACAATTGAATCGAGTTGAGTCCAACTGATGGCAAAGAGCAAAGATTAATGAACAGTGACTGAAATTATAGAACCAAACTTGTCTCTGAAGCCAGCGGTGCCATAATTGAATCGCTTCGCACAGCTTTTGGCGTGTTTAGCGGCGAAGTGCTCGAAAAGCGAGAAGAGTTTCATTTGTTTGAAATGGAAAAAGTTGAAAATTTCGAAACTCGAAAACGGAAAACGTAAACAATTTTGCTTGCCGACGAGTGGCGAGCGACGCGCGCGTGCGCAGTGTGCGGGGTGCAGTGTCAGCGAGCGATGAGTAAAGTGGACGTGAAGTGTGTACTTTTAGGCAAAGAGTTCGGCGGAAAGACCAGTCTCGTCGAGCGGTACGTTCACAAACGCTTCGTGGAGAAACCGTCGAACAAATATCAAGCCGTAAGTGTTAATCAGCGCTCGTATTTAAAATGCGCGTAATTATCGCATTGCCAAATTCGTGACCATTGGACTCCAATACCGCAGACAATTGGAGCCGCGTACGCTTCGAAAAAGATCGACGTCGACCAGAGCTCGATTATTCTGGGCATTTGGGTACGTTTCGAGCGCTGCGATTCGATTCACGATTGCTTCCATTCGCAGGACACAGCCGGCAGTGAACGCTATGAAGCGATGTCTCGCATGTATTATCGCAACGCGAGGGCAGCTATTGTTTGCTTCGACTTGACCGATGCAAACAGCTTTGAGCGTTCCAAATTTTGGATTGAAGAACTTAAGGCTAATGAAGAGGTTCGCCTCGCATCGTTTCCTCTTTTGTACACATTCTTTTTCTCATTTTGTCAGAAATGTAAAATATATTTATGCGGGACTAAACGTGACTTGATTAATATGGAACCGAACGCGAGAAGGATCAGCGAGAAAGCCGTGAGTGATTACGCCTGTGCCATTGGTGCGAAGGTATTCGAAACGAGCAGCAAAACGGGTGAGAATGTCGAAGAATTATTCGAAACAGTTGCCAGGGATTACGTCCAATTCGAGATGCAATTAGAAGGTCTTTCAAGTAATTTGATTATTGTGCTCAATTCGTCTTTTAACAGTACGATCATTTTACAGGAACTACAGACAATTTCATAGAGCAGGAAAACAAACGCAAGTTTTGCTGTTTTTGATTAGTTTTATCAGTTAGAATAAATCTCATACGCTCTGCACAGGCATTTTCATAATAAATCCATCCAATTTTTTGCGATGCATGTTTTAAGGAAAAACTTTTCTAAAAAATTTTGATACACGCAATTTTAATTTTGTCAGAGAAAATTCAATTTTTCTCTTATTAAATGCAACTTGATCCTAATGTAACAAAGCAAAAGCGAATGCATATTTTTTTTAATAAATGATTCGCCTTTGGAAATAACTGCATAAAACGCATTCACTATAAAGTAAAGCTCGTTATAAACAAATTTATTTTCTGCTCATTGAAAACCTAATTGGCCGCCGAATCATGCATAGTTAAAAACCTAAACCGCACCGCGCGCACTGCAAAACATTTCTGCAATAAGCTTTTCTTTTCCTGATGTGACGATTTTATCAAATCAGATTTGATCCTGAAATCAAACAAGTAAATACGATTCGATTCTTTCGAAAATCAAAACCTAATGTGATAATGATAACAAGATTATGATTACGATGCTAACAAGAAAATTTTCATCTCGTTTATGATTTATAGACTTACAAGCAACCCATTCGAATGGTTCAAGAGTTTTCACATGTGAATATAACTTCGCACCAGCATTTATGTCTACAAATCCTTTAATGCTGCATTTGTATCTTTGTTAGGGCAAACTTTTGAAAGAAAAGTTCTTGAACCATTCGAATGGGTTCCTTGTTAGTATAAATGCATAATTGCATAAAAATTATTTTATGACATAAAAGACGAGTTTTGTCACGAATGCATAAATAAAAATTTTGCTTCTTTAAGTGCATAAATTCATTTCAATTCAGTGAGTGACTAAATTTATTGCATTCGTGCTTTAGTTTCGATATCCTTGTGTTATGCTAACAGTTTTTAAAATAAGAGACAGAATGAAGAATAATACTTAAAAAATTGTTTTCGCAAGTCTAACTAGTAAATTTTATATGAAATTTTGCATTTCATTCATATATCTCAAACTTTTTGGATTTTTAAAGTGAACTATTTTAAAAAATGATAAAATTTCTTAAATAAGCTTATTTGGTTGTTTATTTAACATTTAAAAAATAAGCTGAAAAGGATGATCATTTGTATAGGTAGAGTTGTGTACTGGAGAATGAATTTGCGATGTATTATTGTGCATCAAATGTATTAAATGATTTCACATTCACAAAATTTTAGTTGTTTTTTCGTGTAAATTGTAGCCTAACTCAAACGAGTAAAAAATTCTGCAATTGAAAGCAACAAATGATTTAAATAAAAAAATTAAATATTACAGATAAATTGCTACTTACTTTCAAAATAATGAACGATTTATATACAAAAGAACCTGTTGTGTGATTTTGGAAAAAAATGAGCTTGCATGTGGAGAGATAAAACATACCTCATTTTGTAGAACTCAAAAAATGAACTTAAGTCACCGCTGAATGTTGGACTCTGCAGTCCCAAAGTCTCGTGCTATGGAGGTTCAAAGATTTTTCTTATACATAGAGTCTATGGGAAAGTTATTTTAAAACAAAAAATCATTTAGACCCCTTTCCCCAACATTAATCCTAACCATTTCAAAATATTTGCTGCATTTGAGGTGACAATGTTTTTTGAAGTTTCTGTTGTGGATCTCCAAGTTGACGCGCCGCCTACGGAATTTTGCTTTTTTCGGTTTATAAGAAGTTTTACAGTAACAATTCGTAATTCAAGCTCTACACTTGGTAGTTAGGCTCTACATAAGTCGGGTAATTTAATATTATGATTGCTTGATAGATTGGCACGTGCTTCCGTATTTGTACGAAAAAATTGAAAAAATGCTAGTTTTTCACGTCTTATTTTTCTTATGAATTAAACACGAGTTAAATCACTCAATATTATAATAAATACACTTGAATATTGATATACATTATTTCCACATTTATTTATAAACGCAATCGCATAATTTGGAAAATACTTACAATATATACTAGAAGTTTTTTATTGGAGAAACTTAATTT
This sequence comes from Dinothrombium tinctorium, assembly GCA_003675995.1. NCBI lineage: Eukaryota > Metazoa > Arthropoda > Arachnida > Trombidiformes > Trombidiidae > Dinothrombium > Dinothrombium tinctorium. Next base: position 11,917 of record NCKU01002114.1, read on the forward strand.
TTACCAACCTCCGTAAATATGTCTCTTTGCAAAGTTCAATTTAAATGTTTGAGTTATATTCATACATCATCCTATTATCCATGTGTTCCATTTATTGAATTATTATTATTTTTATTTACTTTAAGGCATTACTGCCCCTATTTTATAATTAGAACAATTTTATTAATTTATGTGCTTATATCAGCTTAAGTGAATGATTTCACAAATTACTTGAAAGACCTTCTAATTGTCTCAGAATTGTTGTTTCATCTTAACCAGTCTCCCAGGCAAACAGCTTTGCAGCTACCAATAAATAGAGAAAAACAATATTCTTGAATGGAGTGAACAGATTTGAACACTTATCAGATCGAATTTTATGATATAAGAAGCCATACAATAAGATAAACCAAAAAAATTAAATGCCATTGTTTGACCATTTTCAATCAAAAAGTGAGCAATAGAGTTGATTCCCGAAATGATGAATAAAGTCGCTCATGTTAATAACGAAAAATTTTGATGCTGATGGTAAATGCTTTCTTAAGAAATCTTTTCAATTAATGACTATGAAACAAATGATCACAGTTTATACAGAGTGAGAAAAAAATTTCGATTGGGATGGGCTTACAAAGTTATACAGCGCACAAAGTCAAGTAACATTTGCTATAATTATGTCATTTTGCGCATACCTTCGCCCAATCGAAACTTTCTGCTCACTCTGAATACAAAAAATTTTAATCAAATTCGAAGCTTAAGTTTTTAAATTATATAAATTAACGAATTCATCGTAAACAATGCTGCCGTGAAGTTAATTTGAACATTTTCAGTCAGATGAAAAACATGAGTGAAATAGTGATAAATTTATTTTTCACGTACTCTGAGATCATTTTAAGATTACAAATACATTGGCTATTTGCTAAATCAGGATATTTGAATATTTATACAGTCAAATCTGAATTAATAATTTACAACGTATCAATAAATCTAAATTAAAGCATAAGACTCAATCTGTCGAATGTATAATTTACAAAACCGACTGAAAACTGAGGAGAAAACTTTTACCAATGTATAAAGTTGGGTGAAGTTTAAATGTGCGAAAGTAATGAAGCGATGAATGTGTTGTGTACCAATTCAAGAGTCCTTATCAAGTGTACAAATATTATTCAGATCGGCTAATGGTTTGCTTGTTTCTAAGAGACTGTTTCACTGCTCGAACAGCGGCAAACAACGCAATAATATTTCTCGAGATTTACAATCTCTTCTGGTGACTGAATGCCAGCACAAAGTTGATGAAACCAACCTTGACATGGTCCTTCGCAGAAAACCCAATCAACCTCAGCTCCTAAAAACAATCAAAATGAATCAACAGCATTTGCTTAAGGTTTACTCACCATTCGGCTTTAAGCATTTGTCTCCCATTGAACACAAGTCATATTCTGTTTTATTCGAATCCTTGTCATTTCTACCCTTTCTTCCTCCTTTCCTTCGGTCAATTTTTTCTTTCGCCGAAGAATTTTTCTCTTTCCTTTTGCCACCACAATCGCTTTTCCTTTTCTTTATCGCTGATCCGTTCTCGCTTTGTTGCTGTTCATAGCTCTCTTCGCAAAGAAGCTTTCGTTTGCAGGTTAATGATGAAAATGTGTTTACAAACATAGTCGACAATGGTGATGACGATGAAGGATCAATAAATACCGCCACTTTCAACGAAGGGCTGAAAAAGATTGGAAATAATGAGGTAAAGATATAATGGAATGATGGAGCTTACTTTGTTAACAACCATATATTCCATAAATAATGAATTTCGTCGAGAGATATTTCTAGCAGGTTTCCTTCCCACAACAACTCGTAAAGTATTTTTCGCGATTCTTCTGTTAGTTCCACTAAGGGTTCATCATTGAGCTCACCTAAAATGAATTATAACAAAATCTTTGAGTTATGTAATGACAAATTCAATTACCTCGTAAAATGAGAGGAGATTTTCGCTTATTTTTCGACGGCGATTGCAGAGATTCATCTCTTGCAGGAGAGGATAAACTTTCTTTTGGGATTACATTCAAAGGGGGTGAAAGTGGAGCTGAGAGTGAACTTTGTTCATTGTGAATATTTATACAAGTTTGTGATTTCGTTTTCAGAGCTTGTGACTTGTTCGATGAACACGTAGTGAGAACTTTTTCATAGCCTCTCAACAAATCTTGTCGCGAGAACAGTTCTTTCTTCACTTTTTCTTGAAATGAAACAGCTCTTTGCAGTAAACAGTGCAGCAATTCGCCTTCAAATACACGCGCGGGTATTTTATGCAATGATGATAATAAATATTTAACGGACTCGAGCTGAGGTCGACGACCACGACAACACAATGTACAAATGAAATTGTGTTTTTCTAACGATGAATGATCTTTCAGTTGTGCGGCCTGTTGTTGTTTGCGTGCTTTGCCTGTCGGCGTCATCGACGAGATATACGACTGCACACAATTCGTGTGAAACCAATCGTGGCAAATCTGACACTGAATCATCCAATCGGCTGCTGGTTTCCCACAGAAGCAAAACTTTCTCGCCTTTGTTTCCACTGTCATATTTTCTTCTTCTTCGTTGTCATCATTTTTTGGAAGATTTATTTCTAAAGGAACTAATTCAGAATTTCGCTGTAAATTCAACTCGCTTATATTCCTGAGTGTGTTTATTTCATTTTCAATTGCATTACGATACACCGTCGAAATATTTTCTTTGTTTAAATCTCCACCCAATTGTTTCTCAAACCAGGTGCACTTCCGTGAGTCTTTAGCTTGTGAAAAAATTTTTTTAAGCTGTTGATATAAAATACGAGCAGAGTAATTGTTCACGTTGAATGATGATGGAAATGAGTGGGCAGCACGTGGTATGAGTATATGTAGTAAAGAATAGATCGAATTTTTACGAGAAAATGTTTTGAACAGTCTTTCTCTCCAACTATTCACAGCGGTTAGAGTGGATATCAAGTGTGGCATGTTGTCTAATTGACAACCAATTTTATTACCTTCATTTACTAGCTTTTCGAGCAAATCAACCATAGGCCCAGGATCGGCAGTGTTACCTTTTGATTTCTGTGTTTCGAAGATTTCATTCACCTTACTTGTCCACGCTTTACCTTTCGAAACAATTTCAACTATTTTTTGATAGTTTGGATTCAAATCAATATGTTCGAGAATAGGATTGCTATCGGCTTCTGCTAAGAGAGCTTCAAACTTTTTTAGAGGATTTCTTCCTTTAAGATTGTCGTTTATGTTCTCACTTATTTCATTCACTTCAACATCATTGATGGAGAGCAGTGCTTTTGACTTATCAAGCCATTTGTTTGCATCTTCAACAATTTTTTGTAAATTCATTAAAGTCGAACGAACTGAATCTGACGTAAATGTGAGCGTCAATCCAATGCTTATTAAATTTTTGATTACAGCCAAATCGATTAGACTATTTGATTTTTCTTTAGAATCATGATTTTCCCATAGAGAGTCACAATCTTCCAACCATCGAACTTCGTCTAGTTTGCATTTTATTTTCTCTAATTGTTTACCAAAAGAGACTACAGCAATGGATTCGGCGTCACTTATGACTTTTTCCAAATATTTTGAGTTCAATAGTTCTTCGTCTTCGCTTGTGTCACCCGAACAACACTTGAGAACGCTCATAATTCTTTTCGAAATTTCTATGCATCGATTGAAAATCTCTTTGATAGCCTCTGACTCAGGAATTTTACATGGATAACTTTCAATTTCCTCGTAAAACATGGATAACTCTTCCAAAGTCAACTTTTCGTTAACTTCCTTTTCTGCTTTCTGCGTTGCTCGTGTAGTAATCGTTCTTAATTTTGCACTCGTAGGTTCTTCTTTCTCTTTTTCGGCCTTTTTCTTCAGTCGAGCTGAACTAACTGTTTCTTGAAATTCTTGTTTCACCTTTTTAAGATTTAACGCGTCATCCATTTTCGCTTGTTGCTCTAGAAGTTCCCTCGCCGCTTTCGACGCCTTCTCAACTTCGTCGATAGTTGATTTCAGGTTCAAATAAGTTTTGGAATTAAGTGGATACCTCTTCTTCGAAGCTTCATCGGCAAGTGCTTTCAAGTCGCAAAGGAACACTTTTTCTTCATCTTTTAGCTCGAAACAATGCTTAACATTTTCCACCCATTTCTCGTGATCCAAAGTTCTTTGATGAATTTTGTTTAACATAATTGGAAGTTCATCCAAAGTGTAACGAAATCGTAGAGTAAAATCTTTCGGTTCACATTTCTTACATAAACTGTTTGCGTGGATTATACAAACCAATTTTTCTAGTTAGATTAATAACAAAAATTAGTAATTGCGTGAATATTTTCTTAATAAACTTTAGTTAAAAAGCATTTGCATCAGTCGAACGAGACATGAAATCATGATCTTTCAAAGCGATTAAATTAAAATTATCATCATCTATCTAATAATTCAAAAGCAATTAAGCAAGATGTTAAAAGCATTTACCTTCAGAACAAGTGCAAGTGAGAGCTGAGAGGAAGCATGTTGTTCTACAAACTTCGCACTGTCTTTCGTCATCGGGCATTAATTCAAATGTAACTCTTTTTGAGGATGTTATGCCCCATTCAAGCAGCTTAAGTCGCATCTTTCTTTCACTTTCCACCATCTTAACCATATCATCGTAAGTAGCTGCAGCAATGTCAATATCAATTATATCAGGATTACTCGCCATTTTGCAAACAAGTTCATCGTGACTAAATACTGGATATCTGTGTAATAATGAATAATGTGCCATGCAAGTCCGACCAATGTCTAACCAATCTGCAGGCGCAAAGTTTACAGCTTCAGCAAAATTTAGACCTTGGTTAAAGCCTGCGTGATATGCTCGCGGAAATGTTACAACAAATTCTCCAGCTTGTTGATTTGTCCTATAAATCTATGATTTGAAAAACAAAATTTAAGTACAATTCATTATGCCACTTCACGCTTACTTACGGGAACCCCTAATTGTTGAAGTAGCATTGGATTACAAATTGTCACCAATTGATGCAATAAATCAGGTTGTGATTCAAAAAGTTCTGGAGCAGCTTGTTTCATAGCATTTTCAAACGTATCTGCATCTTTACCAGGAACCCCATACCAAGACTTAGCCTCACCCCAATGCAAATAATTGATCGAATATGACCAATGATCTTCATTATGCCAACAAAATGTTGAAAAACACATGCCAACATACCTTAATTAAAAAATTAGCTTCTTAATTTAATCTGATTCAATACATACATCCAAGGAATAATCATTCCGCTAATATTTGTGTTTATGTATTTGAATACGCTACCCTCAACCACAGGTAGATTGTTGAGATTCCAAGCATGGTCTATATATTCGTAATCAGATTGAAGCAGATTCGGTGTATTTTTTGTCGGAAACCCTGAACCAAAATCATTTGTATGGAGATCGGCACCATATTCAACCGTAACTGTGTCTTCAATAGAACTTACTAATCTCCAAAATTCCTTTTCAACGACAGAAAGTGGAACAGCCTATAAAAACAAAGTTTAAAAATATAAAGGTGAAAAACAATTGAAAATAAATTTACGTGAGGTGGCATTCTGAAATAGTCTCGCTTGAATTGATCGGCCATTTCACCAAACTCACTCAATGTATATTCTCGTTGTGATTGAACAAATCCAAATTCATGAGTAAAAGGCTGAGGTTGAGATTGAACGAGATATGCGACACAACGAGGACAGTTCCAAATACCTAAAAGTGATGAAACGATAATGAAAAGCGTTAAAGCAAAATATAAATTCACCTTTGGGGACATCATTAAGTGGAGGAATCAAACAAAAAAGATGATAGAGATTATTACAGCCCGCACATTTGAGCAATTGATTCTGTAATTGATCTTCTCCACATGATACACATACCTGAAATTGTAAACATAAGAATGATGTGTTCACTATTTTTAAACAATTCTTTCTTACGGTTGCAACACTGTCTTCACTATCCTCATCTGTAGATGATGAAAATCCAGGCATTTTTGGACCCGCCCCGTAAACTTGTAACTTTTTTAACTCTTTGCTTTGGAAGTTTACTTTCGAATTATAACTTGAATTTTGTTCACATTGCATTCTTCGTGTAAATGCACGCGGAAAATTTCGAAGACGTCTGCCTTCATACACGTTTCCATTATCTTGATCTGTTGCTCCATTTTCTTTTTTACACGCGTCACCGCCATTATCTTCACTTTTCAACTTTTTAGCATCTGTTTCTTCTGCAAAAGCTGCTGATTTGTCATTGTTCAAATCACTTTTGCTTTCGTTATTACTTTCATCAACGTCAGGTCCGATTGTGGCCCCACTCAGAAAAACATCGTAAGGGTATAAAATTCGCTCGTAATGCTGTCTCAGTAGAGAGGCGATTGTTCCTATATTTAGTTTTTTGTTTTATGTTAGCACAGCCTACACTTGAGAAAATTCATTGTGAAGCTTACTGTTGAAGCCCATTCGCATAGCGACTCTGGACCATTTTCGATCTCTAGTACAGCTCTCGAAGCCTCCCTCTTCCTCCACTGCTTTATGTAATGCGTGAATATCGAGCAATTTTTTCTCAACGGTCGGTATTTTAAGCGAAGCGCCCTAAAAATTTAAATTCAATGATAAGACACGCTCTGCTTTTGATCCGGATTTAAATCTATATTAATGAGATATGTTTAGCCTAATACTCGAAAAAATTTCGCAGATTTCCGAAATGAGTGATGCAAAATGAAATTTGGTTACCTGTAAATCCCAATATTTAAGGACCTGCTCAAGGAAATTCAATTTCACTCTTGTCTGAGCTTCCAATTCATTTAATCTTTGAACTCTCGGGGTAAAACGAAATTGCTCAATATCGACGGCGAACGGTGGTTGAAAGGTCTAATTGTAAATAAATCACAAATTAATTCAGTTTTTTTTGTAAGGATGCAATTGGGGTGGGGTCAAAATATTTGTTGACGAAGCACAAATATCTTCCGTACACTGCACAATTTCTTTTTAAAGTACTAATAATTTAGGGCAATTCAATATAACGGCAAAACGGAAGAGCAAAAGAAATTGATCACTTTAATAATTCGCTTCTTTTGTCCATTGTTAAGAGAAATAATATATGCGAAGTGCTTTTCTTTCTTTCCACTCTCGGATAAAGATAAAAATGGAGAGAAAAACTGCAACAAAGCTTTATCTCTCTCATTCTCTCTCTTTTTGCAAATGTTACACATTCACCTAAAAATGAATGAATCTAATTGAAATAAATTGTCAATCATAAAAACCAGTATTTGCCAACCTAAAAAAACACTCCGTTTTACCGGAAATGCATTACTTAAAAATATGCTAAATATAAATAATGAAATCCATTAAACATTGAGATGATGCATAAACAGAAGGCGATTGTGCAGTGACCAGCAATGAATTGTGATTTCGCCGATAAAGAGAAGCGAAGCGATCGGAATATAGGTCAATAAACTTACGGACGGTGGTATGATTTTACATATGCCGTACGGCTCCGCGAACGGGCGAATCTGCTGTATGTAATCGAGCGGACCTTTGAGAAACTCTTCGAGCGTCGGACGAAAAACGGGCGCTTCCGCCGGCGGCTGGAATTCGGATTCGCTCGAATCGGTGGTGCTGAGAACGACGGCACCGTTGCTACCGATCGATGACTTATTTCTTAAAGTTGGCGAATTAAACACGGCTCCTTCTTTCGACGAAATGGTCACAGACATTTTGCTGCTGCTGCTCTTTGTGGAACTCATCGCGCGAACGGCGAACGAGATGCGAACGAATCAATCGTTCGTTTCGAACGTGAAACAAAGCATAGAATGTTTAAAAAAGAGAGAAGGCGAAAAATGGCGAATTAATGGCGACGATTTACTCTTCTGTCCTTTTAAACCAACAACAGTCGATCGCCGCCGCCGCCGAACGCCGCACCGTACGCCACTCGCACGTACGCCCCGCATACGCCCCCCTCCTCGCGTTCGACCGTCGTACCGACCTTTAATGGTTCATTGCTGCTTCGCGTTTTCAAATTTTACTGCAATTCTCATTCAAATTAGTTTCTTTTCGCTTCTTTTCGCTCCACACTCGCTTTGTTTTTCCTCTTTCCACGCTTTTTCTCGGCTTATTGTCGTTTAGTTTTTATTCTTGAAATTTTTCTTTCATTCACCGATTTCTTAAATATTCACAAATTTTTTAATATCATTTCTTTATTAAAACATATCATAGTTTCTGATAATTCATGTTCTAATAGGCAATTTTTTTGCACCTTTTTTAATGGCTCAGCATTAAAGCATTGACATACAAAATAATGCGATAAGGAAGTAAAAAATTTCCCAACTTTCTCAATTTATTTGCATTCGTAAGATTTACGATTTGCTATTTATTTGTTTTTTATCTATTTATTTACTTTGATCAAAACTTTAAGAGGCTGAAATATATTTTTTCGTTTTTAAGTTTACTGTTCTGTTTTATTTTAATTGTGTATTGTGTCGAATCCAGCGTGCAATGCGGGGTATGCAATTCGACTTTTGATTATTTTTATTATTGAGCCTAATTATTTGGTCGTTTTTAAGCTACTATAAATTGTCGCAAAAACCAACTTTATTTATTGCTTATCATTGTATAGTGAGAAACAGACGAACGTATAAATTGTTTGTAAAGTATCGATAAACTTAAAATATGTAATTTTTTTGTGCTTTTCTTTATCACAAATTTATTTTCACATAAATTTTCCTATTACAGTGAAACCTCTCTACAAAGGACACCAAAGGGCCCAAAAAA
>NCKU01002115.1:0-20675 GCA_003675995.1 Dinothrombium tinctorium
GTTCACAGTGATGTACATTGTGATTGCAATAAATGATTTGATCAGAAAAAAACTTTCGCTAAACTTTTTTAGGCTGTAGAAAAAGGCTAAAATAAGTTTTTCGTGTAAGTTGGCGTATAATGACACGGACGATAATTAATTTATAGAAGTAATATGTATATAACTGAGAAAATAGATTTCCACGGTCCATGATTGCGTCGATTGAGTTCAATGAGAAAATTAGTTCCTCAACCAATTCATAACATGCATTAAATAGTAAAGATCATTTTCTCTCTCGCTTTCTATCAGAATCGCGAGAAAAATTGAGTTTTGCTTTCTGAAAGTTTAATTCTGACAGTATGCAACTAATGACTTCATATCACGGGATTAATTATTCAATTTTTGCTTCTCTTTTTTAAGATTCAACATATTATTCAGGTCTTGCTTTAATTGCATCTATAACAAAAGCTGTGTTTAGAATGCTCGTGCGTAGCTTACACTCATTTACTCTTTTATTTTCGTTTACTATTTGCGCTACACTCTGAATACAAATTTCACATCAAAAGTACGATTCAGCGAAGTAAAGTTGGACTTGTCGCCGAAATTATCTTTCTCGAAAACAGAGTTTAACGTTAAACGTGAATGGTTACATAAACATACGCATACAGTAGCCTCACATCAGTTTTCAAAGCTTTTGAAAAAACGAATTTTTAGCTTGTTTCTAATTGATTTTTGCGTGCAAAATTAATGAAAAACGAAAGAAACTCTTTTCTTCAGCAATTACACTGATGATCAAATATCCAATTTCATTGTTTCACAGTTGCGCTTATTTTCTGCAGTGCATACAACGCTTTCGCTCTTTCCTTCGGTCTCTCTTTTTAATCTCCTCAATTAAACTCATAAAGGAATGAAGCTTTAGTTTGCAGCCGCTATAAATTTGAGTGTTACGTGAATAATGTGCGTCGTTAACCTCAAATAGGAAGAATAAGAAGAAACCTTTACAAATAATATAAAAAAATTCTTGCTGCTGAACATCAGTTTCGCTCGTTTATGTAAAAAAACTTCCCTCATTAAAATGAAAATGAATATGCCTTTGGTCCAAAATGTTTTTTCTAATATTTATTTCATAAACTTAAAATATGAATTCTACTTACAAAAGAAAACTTTCGTTCATTGCTCGTTACTTATGTTATGTACAAAATGTTTCGGACCCAAATTTTTACGAATTGTGCGCCATTATTCTATTTTTATCTTTGCTGATTCAAGCAAATGAAAAGGTTTTACTTTGATTTGTTCGATCGAAACTTCCATTTTATACAAATTACATTTTATTTTTTCTCTTTATATGTTTGTAATATAACACTTTGACAGGGAATTGAAGCAAATAAATTATACGTTTGCGAAATTTGTAGATTGTAGAAACTGTTATTTATTTAGGAAATAATTATTTTCATTTCCTTTTTGGGCGCTCACTCTTTGTCGCAAAGTTTGTGATTTGAAAGCTTAATCTAACAGCGTCTGCTTTTCTTTTTGACTGAATCGAGCTCTGATTTAAAGTTTTCATGAAAGGGGCATTTTCTATTCAAATATATAGCAGTACATATGTCACTGAAAAAATTTATTTTCGCCACCCATTTTTGAATGCATTGAATTTTTACCTGTCAAAAGAAGAAAGTAAACTGAAGTTAAATATTAACTTGTGACATTTATCTTCGCTCGTTTATCTGATGGAATTTTTTTTTTCTTGAAGCAATAAACATTAAGCAACTAGCCAAAACGTTAAATATGAGCGTATCATCTCTTTCTTGTATCTTTTCTCTGAAACTGAAGTAAAAATGTGAAAAAAAGAGTGAAACACTTCCTTCACCGGTTTATATCATTAAACGGTTGCCAACAAATTTTTTATTGATTTCAATTTGCTTTTTTGTGACCCACTTTCGTGTTTGTATCCGTGTAATCTTTTGCTCTCTCTCACACTCACAGTGAAGACTTACTCACTCACTAATTCACTTTTTGCAATAACCCCTCAAAAGCACTCATCGAAAAGTTTAATTTCTATTTTATTTGCTATCTTAAAGAAGTTGTTGAAAGATGAGAAGAAAATGGTGTGAAGCAAAAGAAACAAAATTTTTGAGTATTTATCAATAAATAATAAAGAATAGCCTCTCTTCTCTCGGCACGAGCGTATGTGTTTGGTTTTCTTGAAAGGAAATTGAAACGATATCCTTCTGCTATCGATAAGTTTTCTGCTTTCCGCGAAAATATACTAAATGTGGTCTCAATGTAATATAAAATCTCTTTCAAAATTCAACGCCACAAAAATCCACAGTCTATAAATGTGATATATCAACGCGACGAATGAAACGAAAAGTTATTTACGATGTTTTCTGTCAGTTACATATACGATTCAAAGTTTTGAAATTGACATTTACTCTTCGAGTTCTTCTTCACTTTACACAAAAAAGTTTTATGGTTTAAGTAGGTTTGCAATGCTACGTATCGATCGAAGCGAATTTTACAGTGAAAAACACGAGATGCAATAAATTCTGTAAAATTCGATAAACGTTGAGCATATATCAAGCAATTTGCAGCGGGAAGGAAAGAGAGAAAAATGAGAGCGAAAGAGTTGAAAAAGATGCGTATTATGCATATAAGGATATATGAAAATGTAGAATGCAGCGAAATGCAATTTTGCGAACACGTCGAGCAAAGCATATAGAATTAAAACGAGCTTCTTCATATGTATTATATTGATATGGTTAGCTTATATGTATGAATCGTGTTTCGTTAACGCTGTGAACGCTTGCAAAAAGTGTTTAGCATTATGCGTACTATCTTTACAATAAAAGAAAAGTGGCATACATTTGATCTCTCTCAGCGAGCGTTCGCTCTCTTTCACAGGCGACGAAATGACTGTTTCGTTTCGTTCGCTTTCCTGCCAAGCTTTTCGCTACCAATCAAAAGTATAGTAACTTTTGGTGAGAAGTGTTTCACTCACTCTCTTCTTTCATATCATAAATTCACTTTCAATGCTCCGCTTTTCACGTCGTTTTCAGCAGTCAACGAAAAAGAACAGAGGAAAAAATTGTATTTTTCTGCTCACTCACTTGTATCATATCGACTCTCAGTCAAATGTGTATTTGAGAAAAGCGCATTGCAAATCTTTTGTTTTGATGCATGCACAAATCAACTCGCTTTACTTCTTTACTCTCTACTGTTCGACGTCATAACAAAAAATGCGAGAAAAAATTGAATTTGAGACCAATATTTTTGAAAAAAAACTATCTTGTGCTCATATTTTCACTACCACTTCCGCTTTCTTCTCTTCTTTCTTTCCTTTTCGAATAGGTTTTTTTTTTAATACTCATTAAATGAAATGATAAATTTGAATACTTCCAAGAACCTCCATTCCTTCTCATTAACAACTCGTGCAAATAAATATTTTAAAAACCATAATTAATTAATAATAATTAATAAAATTGAAATCTCTTTACAAAGCACACCAACGGGTATAAAAAATCCGACCGTTATAAGAGATGGCCGTTGTAGAGAGGGTATCTTTAATTGAGTTAACTTAGGAAGATATTTTATTTTTGTGTCCGTTAGTATAACTGACCGCTTAAGAGAGGTGTCCATTAGGGGAGGTTTTACTGCATAAAACATTTTTTAATATAAACAATTATCAAAATGACATTAGTTTAGAAGCTAAACAGTCACAAGAGCATTTTAATATCTAATTAAGCATTGTTTATTTATGAATCAAACAATTTTTGCTTGCCTTTAAATCGACATTTATCCACAAGCCTAACATTTGATGAAAATTCTATTCGTCGTCAAAAAAGAGGTCAAAAGTTTTAATCTCACATCTCATTGATTTATCCTCACACACACACACACACATAAAACGATCGATAAGTTGAGAGTTATAAAAAAATTTATTGGTTACTTTTTAATAAATTAAATTTAAGAAAATTCGCTTGAAATTTTCAGTTTTAAGCGCAAAAATTAAACTTTGATAAGAGGGGTTGCAATTGAATGAGAGCGGAAATAAGTCAAGAAGTCATCGTAGATTAATGAGGAAAGTCGATTAATGGCTGATTCATATTATCCACAAGTCAATGAACAAAAAATCCAATGTTTATGAGGTTAAATTAGCTTCAATAGATAGAGAGGTGAGGAGCCAATTATAAGACGCAATTAAGACGAAAATCCAATTAGGTCCAAGTGTTATCAAAATTTATTGTGTTACTCCAAAAAAGAGAAAGATTACTTATTAATAGTGAATGAAATTGGTGATATAAAGAAATTATAGAGGTGTTACAGAGAAATAATCTAAAGGCTCAATAGAAAAATCGAAAAGGATAATAAAGCCTGATGTTTTAAAAATTATAATTCAAATTATAATTTTAGCGACTTTAAAGTTTAATATGACAGAAATTCGCTTTGAGGTATAAAATTTAGCTCATTAGCACAACTTTTTAAAGAGAAGAATAATTTAAATATTATAGCAACGCGTTAGCTGATGTAATAGAGGTTGATTAATTTTAGACCCAAAAATATGAACTGAAGATTTTGAAATGAGGAAAGATAATAAAATCTAGCGAACGGAGCTAGTCGTACGTGTGTAAGAATGCAATTTATTGAGAGAAGCAGAAGAAGAAGAAAAAGAAGGATGATATAAGTTGTACGCAAATCGCTTACAGGCAACTAATGGATCGTTTAATTACGAGAGAAGGCAAATAATTTCACTAAACGATGCAAACAACGCGAAAGCTTTTCGAAAGTATTGATTATTGTCGAGAGGTCTTCTTCGTGCTTATGAAAAATTAAGCTCACAGCGAATACCAAACTATGCGAATTGGTGTCAAAAGGATGGCGAAGATAATGTTATGTGTGCGAGTTCGCAGCTGTGGTTGTGGCTGTTGAAATGACTGCTCGATTCTTCTTCTCGCGATCACTGACATAGAGAAGAACAGTGAGATTGAACAATAGCAGGCATTGAACACAGCCTATGGCAAAGCTCTCTTCCTCTCCTTCCTTCCATTCTGTTTTGTATAAACCTTGACGTGAAGATTGCAGGCGACAAATTTCCATTATTTCGAAACAATGACAGATTCTTTTCCGTTTCAAATCCAGCTTCGAGCTTAATTACACCGAATGAATGCTTCAGTCAATGCAATGCGAACTTATCACCGTACATTAATTGTCGAACAAATCGTTGCATTTTCCAAGATTAGTGCAAGTTGAAAATTCGTTCAGTTCTCCTTATCGCTGAACATGAAACAAACTCATTCTTCTCCAATTATTTGCTTTCGCTTTCTCTAAACTCATTTGAATGAACTAAAAAGAAACGTCATACTTAAAAAAGTTGTCGTTGTTAACAAAGCTTCGCTTTTTCATTTATTGAATTGCATTTAAATCAGCTTTTAAATTTTCGTTGATTTACAGTAAAAGCCACAAAAAAATCCGAGTGCTTAATCCGTTTGGTTGATTTTTGGGAAAGAATTGAAAGAAAGCTTCGGTGTTATCCATTCAATGGGCGAATTTTTGTGGCGTTGACTGTAATGCTCAGTTCAAAGATTTTGTAATGAAAGGCATTTGTTTACGAAAAGATTTGCCTCGTTTCAATTCAATTTAATATGCAAAATCTCTTTCTCTTTCCATCAAAGCGTTGGTATAATTTATGGTTGGGATTATAGCAGCTTACTCCATGTTATATTTCGGTTTATTTTCACGTTTCTTTGCTACTATCCAAACAACTGTACTTTTCAATCATTCATTAAGGTTGGTGTTTAATTTTGCAACGCTACAAAACTTTACAATCCACTTTTATATGAATGGTGTGTCTTACTATAAGGTCCAAATCAATGGCAACTCGACTTAAACAAATGATTACATTTGAAGACTATCATTTCAGTATCAAACGAATATAGAAAATGATAGTGTACCCTAACAACCATTTCTAGAAAATAAGTGATGCCTTACTCTCTCTATGCAAATGTGTTAAATGCGAATAAAGTCAGTAAGGTGCTTGAAACAACATCCCAATTGATGCGACTTCTTATGAAAGTTAATAATCAAATGTTTCACATTCAAGTTTTTATCGTTGAAATGGTTCATGCGTAATAAACTTGTTTTTGCCAGTTTTTTGTATGTTTTGCAGCAAGTTAAATTGAATATTGATGATGGTTGCAGAACTAATTTTGGAAATGGCATTATAAGCATTTTCATATTTCAATTAAACACTCTTTTTCTGAAAGATCAAAAGAAAGAAAATCCCGAAAAGTTTGAAAGCTTTTAAATCGTAAATAATAATAAACGAAAGATTATTAATACTTTTAGAAACATTTTGATAAATTTGTGCTAATTAAATAATTTTGAGCTAAAATTTATTTTTATATAAATATATATAAATAATGAATGGATGTATTCGAAAATTTTAAATTATAAATACTGACAAGATTTTTCTTAATAATTCATATTTTGCGTCGAAAAAGCATGTGAAAATAAAAACAGAAAATTAATAACATTTTCATAATGTAAAGCCTGTCTCGGTTTACTCTATTCCATGCGTAGATTCGAATGACAGTGTTAAATGAAGCTGAACAAAGTATTAAAACGTTATGATATATGTTCTAAAGAACTTATAAGGAGCTCTTTTTAAGCGCAAAAGGCTGATTTTGATGAAATTTTGCAAACAAATTCTGTGCTCAATATGAAGTTCATTTATGTGATTTTTTACTGCTATCACGCAAATAGTCGTGAGATATTACAGATCAAAGATAAAATTGAATGAATTTATTCCGAAAGGGCCTTTCTAATAATAGAAGCATTGTTGGATAGGCCCTTTCGGAATGAGCTCATTCAATTATACAAGATGGTTTAGATTATATTATATTTTGAAATTATCATTAAACTTGATTCTTCATTTAATCATCTTAATAATGTGAATACAAAGAGAAATTTTACAAATTTTAATTCCATATTAAGAGCTAAAATTATTTATTTGTAAAGCTAATCAAGAAGTAAAATATGCGAAATTATAAAAGAAAAATATTGCAAATGATTTTCTTTAAAATGAAGACATAAAATAAAATTTTACGTGTTTTTGTAAGCATTCCAGTTACGTTTTCTATGGTTATAATAATTTTTCTAATTAAACTTTATTAAAATTAGACATTCATGCAAGAAACCGAGAAAGAAGCAAGTGCAAGCATTTTTCATTCCATTTAATAAAAATAGTATACAGAATAAATGAACATTTGTACGCGTCTACTAGCACTAAATGCAGAAATATCTCTTCCAGCCATTCACTTTTCTTGCTATTTTAGCTTCCGCTTATTTTATTCACTCGCTTTTCCTGTCCCATGCCAATCTACTCGTTTTACGAGATGAACAAAGAGAAGTTCATTTTCAGTGTGAAACGGAAATTTTCTTTTTTATCTCATTTTCTCTATAATCACTATTGTTGCTTATCTTTTGAATAACACTGTTAGTTACTGTGACATAATTAAACATCATCAGGTTAAAATTTCTCTAAACCTTGTAATTATCATCGAGTTCATTTCCCATACGCAGCATCGCAACTTGATTTAAACCAAAATGAACGTCGTTTTATTTTTTATTTTATTGATCTAAAAATGTTTTGTCCAAAGCTTTTTCATTTCATGTGTTTTTCTTTTTCTCCATTTATAACATTGTCGTGATTTAAGAAAAACGATAACTTTTATTAGAAAAAAGCAACGAACGCTTTTTCAGTTATTGTGTCTTAAATGCACTTTCATTTCGTTTATTGCGATATAATTGTCTCATTAAATTAAACGAAGGGTTTTTGCGTTTTTGTTATGTCGAAACGGCGGAATCAAATTTTCTATTCGTTGCATTATTTAATAGACACTCACAGCTAACAAATTTGTTATGAACATAAAGCATTATGGCGAAAAATATTTTTAGCGAGCACGCTTTTAATTTGTTGTTGCCGCTACATTACTTTCTGCTTGAGTGTGTTTTCTGTTTGCTATTTTCACGTAAACACTGCTTTCATTTTGTCGCACTGGCATAAAAAGCAAAATTCTAATTTGAAAATTTCTATGAAGAGATGAAATTATAACTACTGGAAAATTCGCTTGTAATCATTATTCATTTTTCAAAATTAGCTCAAACAATACATTCATTATTATAAAATGATGATTGATGATCTATTTTTAAGCTAATTTTTCGCGAATTCGTATTTTATATAAATACAAAAAATTTCCCAATTTGAGCAGAAAAGAATTTCGCCGTAAACTATAGCTTACTTGTATGAGACTTTTCTGTCCACAGTAGTATTATGAAAATTGAAAAAGTTTGAGAATTTGTATTCTCAAATTTATGCAAATAAATAAATAGAAAAGAAATTTTTTTGATGGAAAAAGAAATTTAATCTCGAAGCAAATCATGTAAATTTCTTTCGACTCACAGTGCGAGTCGTGTTCAAATAACGGTAAACGAAAAATGAGGCTTGTCTGCGATTTGCTTTCAGCTGAAAATGTCATATTACAATTGATCGAAGACCCGAGGAGAAAATTCTTTGCCTCTTGGATTTATCGCGCTTTTCAATCAATTCAAATTTCGAGTTAAAAAGCGCAATGAAACATTGTCGAAAAAAGCAGCAAACGAAATCACTGTTAAATGAAAATTTATATATAATTTCAGATATGAAATTCAATTTGTACTTGTATTTGAAGCATGCAATTTATTAAAGTAAAAAAAGCATCTAATTGAGAAGCTTTTTCAACTTCAATAAGTTTTTTGTATGCTCTAGATTCTGTTCATTCAAAATTAAAGCGAACGCTGCTCTCGCGCTGTCTTTTCTTCAAACAAATATCGTTGTTTTCATTCAACGAAAAAGCGACTAAAATCAATGTTTTTCAATTATATGAAGTAAATTTTTGTCTTTGTATTTATACTGAACACTTCAAGCATATTTTTAAAATTTTAATTTCAAGCACATTTTGCATTCCGCTTTTAACGAAACATCTGTTACTTTAAACTTTCATAGCTAGTTAAAAAAAGACTTCAGACTGATATGCGAATTGTTTGCTTTATTTCTATCTTCGCCCTGGAATTCAAAGAAAAATCGAAAACTCGTACCCTTTTTCTCCTTGTTTGATCACGATTTGTTAAATGCGTGATCACAAGATTTTTGATTTTTGAAATTTTGGCCATCCAGTGCATCTTTAATCATGAATATAATTGTAAGAAATTATTTTCTATTTGACGCTGTTCTCTACAAAAATTTATATCTTGTCTCGTTAAAATGAAACTTTTTTAAAATCACTGCCAGACCATACAGTGCTGCTCAAAAAGTAACTTATCTTTCAAAACTTAAAGATATTTGGGTGAAATAAGCAACTTTTTGACCGCAATTTTACATACAATATCTCTGCTATCAAAATCACAAATACTAATTAAGTTCTATTCCACGTTTTCTTTCTAATGCATGAACTTGATCTCAATAAATTGACTATTGAAAATCCAAGTTTTATTCAAACATTTAATTAAAAAACAAATTTTTGCTGAAAATGAACAAGGAAGCAAATTAAAACTCGCCATTGTGTTGCCATTTACTGAATTACGTTTTACGGCTTGATGCCAGTTTCTCATAAAAGTTGCATTTAAGCAATGTAAAAAACAAAAAATTTGATCTCGACTTATTCTTTGACATAGTGAACAAGTAAATCCAATGATGAGATTTTACGTAAATTATTTCTTCTGCTCTTTACAAAATCTCCGCTTAATCAAAAAAGTTGTAAAAGATAACTTGTTAAAAATATTAAAATACAAATATTGAAATTGTGAATTGTGATTATTCAAGATATTTAGTACAATTAGTTAGTGCTTTTGTGATGTATAATGACATTTTCAGCTTTTTTATGTTTGAGTTTTTATTTGATTTTTTAACAAAAAAAATATCAAAATTAAAAGCAAGAAAAAATTAATGAGAAAATTTTTGATAGACTGACCAATTTAATCTCATGCCAAAACCGTAAAATTCAAATTGAAAACTGCGGAATTGATGATTTCACGATAGAAAATATCTTTTCAAACTGAACGGCCGACAAAATCCACCAAAACTTTTTCTTTTGAATTCTTTTGCGAGTGGAATTTTGCTTATGAAATATTATATAAGTCGTGCCTCCTGCTTAGACTTGCGAAATAAATTAATCAAAAATCTTTTACTTTTTTCATTCATAAGTTTTGTTTTTCAGTTAGTCAAACAGCTTATTTGAATAAATTACGTGAACATTTGTCATTTTTTTACAGCTAGCTTTTATCACTACTTTCCATATAAAAAACTATCCCTAAAGCATCCACAATACATTTTATTATGATTGTCATATTGGCAAAATGCTCTGTATGATTTTATTTAATTAAAATGCAACATTTTTGGTTCACGAACAAACGAGAGATGACGTCGCAATTTTTTTCGCTAAAAGCCATAGTAGGAAGCAAATTGTTCGCAAAAATAAATAAATCGATATCGATTCAAACTGCATTTTCGCTGTTTCAAAAATAATTTGGACGAAAGAATTATTATCTCTTGCACACTCTTCTCTTCTCTTAATTCACACTCAACTTGAGAAACACTTGCGTATCGCTTTTATTTCTTTATAATATGAATACGGATGCAACGATAAGCATAAATTTTATTTACGATATTTTTTCTTGAAACATTTTTTATTGGTAATAAATTAAAATTTTAAATCTTCCTTCATAGTTATGTATTTCACAAAATTATCGTCATTTAATCTTCTATTCCGTATTATTTAAAATGATAAACGAGACTCAAATCCTTTTATTTAAATTTACAGACCTACCAAATTGTTTTCCAGTAATTTATAATACATCAAATAAACCAGTTTTATATATAGCAAAACATTCTGACATGAGATATACACTCGTTGCCACAGTCATATGTTATCTTGTCCATTGAAAATTCAAGTTTTAAATGGAAAGAGAACGTATCAATGTGGTCACGAGTGTACATTTTCATCTCCTTGATGTTTCATGAGTTAAAAAACTCTTTTTCTTTTTCTATTGATAAAAAAGCTTACAAAAACTAGAATTAGCTTACAAACGATTAGTGAATGAATAAATACAAACTTGTTATCTCTTTCATTTTAAATCCATATTTTTCAATAGGAGTACAAAAATAAAACAAAAATAACCACACAAACTCGTAATTTAAGGCGAATCAAAAAAATCTGAACTATTTTTACATTGAATTTCGCAACATTCAGATTGATAATTTGAGCTTCAGCTTTGACGCCTTGATAACAATTTTTTCCACAGATTTCAGACCTTGAGCACCAAATCTCATTTTGTTCTCAATTTTCTCAGACTTAATTGATATTCGATCTCTATTTTCAGCTAAACCGCCTCTTTTTTCTCAATCTTCCACCAGCACTGTGCAAAATAATATTTGATCATAAATTTTCATGGCAAACACATTTTAAGAGCGACAACTTTTTGCTTGAATAAGTGTCGCGACGAAAATTATAGACAATCACTAAATGCTGAATCGTGCCTTTCAAACTAATGTCTTTTTTCATTGCAACAAGATTTAATATAATAAAAAACTTTTGTGTGTTTTTATCTCGCCTTGAGAAAGTGAAGCAGTAAAATAAATGTACGATAAAAAATTAATGCTGAATACGAGAAACAAAGCATAATACAAGCGAAAATGTTCAAAAGTATTTTTATTTTGAATTTCCTGTTAGCTATAGGTACACTCGTGTCCAATAAAATCTTTCATTCTATTGCATTGCAATAAAGCGAGTTTAAAGTGAAGTGAAAAGATTTTTTGGACATGAGTGTACTTTGCACTAATATTTATACTTCTTTTATTTCTCTTTTTTTCAATTTCCAACTGAAAATCAGCTTATGAGCATTTTAAAGACAAGACTTTAAAGATATTTTAAAATTTATCAGCTTTGATAATTCATAAAAAGGATATTTCAATAAAAACAAATTTTCCCTGGTGGATCACAAATAATTATTGTTAACTCAAGAATATTTTAAGGATTCTAATCGCAACAAGAGTCAGTCGTCGTTTAAACTTAAAAAACATGTAAAAATTGATTTTTAACTCAATTGAAAAATAAACAAAAGAAATTTAGAAAAATGCAGTGCACATTTCATTTAAAAACATCAGACGCTTGAATTATTCATTCACGATTCAACGAAATAAATTTCGAAAATGTTTATTTCTGAAAAGTTTGAGAATCTCTTGTACAAACTTAAGCTTCTGACAAATATTCAAATATTTAAAACTTAACTTTTGTTTCCTTAAATTCTCAAAAATTGCATCACAGAAGAATCTTCCTTGATACCAAGTGTTTTTCAATATTCGAGATAAATTTTGAAGAGATGTGAAATCAAAGAAACATTTAAAAATTTATTTGAACAAATTTTGCAAATGGAAAGTGTATTCAAGCTAAATTTTTAAATGTAGCGCTTCATTTAAACGATAAAAAACTGTGAAAGTTCATCGTGAGAATAGAACAATTTGTTGAAAAAGTTTTTCATAATCTTTATTCTTTAAAGTTTAAAAGCGCAGAAACCAAAATTCTGACCAATAACCTGAAGCTTCTTTTTAGCGTGAAAACTAATTTGACAACTGCTTAAGAGTTCGCTTTCACGATTAATCCCTTGGTAAAAAAGGTTTTTTGTCGTAGGTTTTGCAAACACGGCGTGTTTATATAATATATCACAGTGTTTTTTATCTTCGTTAAATTAACCAACTTCAAGTACACTGACAAGCCATTATTTCTCATCGCGAAAACAGAAGTTCTGAATTTAGTGGCTTATTCATGCTTCGTAAGCATAAAGTTTTAACTACAGCATTGCAGCTACGCGTAATAACTTATAGATAAGTACACAGATGTATATGTAAGTATATACATAGAAGAAAAATGCTCCAACTGTATCGCGTACTTAACTTTAGTTTATAGCGAAAGCTTACGTTTATTTTTCGACTTCTTTATTTTTACACCGCTAATTCAACTGAGAATTCTCGCTTTACTTGTACAAATTTTAATACAATCGCTATTTTCACCTTTGCGCTTTTTGTGAGCATATTAACTCGAAGCAAGCTTTTGTTTATTTTTCAATTTACAGTCGATTCGACAATAGAATTGATTTTTTCCTTTTCGGCTACGATTATTTTTTATTCAATTTCTTCATCAATCTAATCTATAAAACGCAATTTAATAAAATTATAATTTGAATTAACTAAAACTTTTCTTTATCTAAAATAACTCACTGTGCGACACAACTTTCATAATTTACACTTGACACGTTAATTTGATGATATACATTTTATAATTAAGTTTCTTTCTCGAAGGTATTGAGAAACTGAGCGAATGTAATTTACTTTTATGAATGAACACACACAAATCTATCTGAATCAAAATTGCTGTAAGCAATTATTCAGTTTTTCATTTCGTTTTTTCGTTTTGCATCGTTTCATAAAACATTTTTGATGCATTTTTTATTATTCAACATTTTTTCATCCATCATTTGTGTGTTTGATTACAGTTTTTTTGCAATTTTCATTTTTTAAATCTCTTTTGTGTTTATCAACATTTTTCATTTAATCACTGCTTGCACACGCTTTGTTTACTTATTTCATTTACACGCTTAACTTTTGAAGATTTATTTTCGCAATCACTATAATCGCAATGAATAAGCGTTTTATGATCCACTAAAATAAACTTTTTCTGCTTTAGTTATTAAATTTTAAAAAAATTACTGAGTAGAAAACTGCTTTTCCATTACTGAGATAGAAAAACTTTTTCTAGTTTTTTCGGACAATCGAATTAACCGACGCGGACAAAGAAATAATCTTGAAAATACTAGCGTTGAATTACAAATGTCAAAGCCAAAACTCGATTAGCTCAATTATTCGGGTATTGAGCACATTTGATCACATGAGACAAGACGATATGTTTCTCGTTAAAGTAGGCGATTATATAGAATTTAAAATTTTATTTTTTGAGCTTTACCTTTTAGTTTTTTATATCTCGAAAAATTTTTTATGATATATAAAGTTCTACAAAACTCTTGAAGCATTTTGATTTTGATTAAATTTAATCTACTTATAAAGACCGAGCTCTTTTTTCTGCTTTTAACCTTTGATTAATTCAATACTTTCACTGTAGTGTCGACTCTTTTTAAAACGAATATCGAGGATTCTTTTAAAACGAGGATTTCATTTATAAAATAATTTTATTCTTATATAATACCTTCGTAAGAGGATTTGTTTATCACTTTTTCTATTTATTATCGAAATTCTAGAATTTTGTCGTTTTCATTTCATTAAATCCGTGAACTAAACTTGAATTGGTTAGGGGAAAATTGGAAAGAAGTTTGATTCCAGTAGATGTGGATTAAGTTTTTTGAGCTTTCTTTCTTTTAAATATAACCAAGTGTAAAAATTGTATTTGACATAAGAAAGTAGAAAGTCACAACCAATTTGGCGCTTGTTAAGAGTTGATGAGTACCGATTAGAAAGCACATTCTCATTTCCGATATTGCGTAAAAATCCAGAAACAAAAATTAGATAAAGAAATTCTCCATCACAAATTTGTTTTTCTCTCTGTTTTGTTTCGAGTTATAAATATGTCAAAATTTAAATATTACCCGAATAATTTAAATTTTTTAGTTTATTTTTGCATATTTATTGCTGAATTAATTTAGAATAACAGATATAAAACGAATACAGAAAAACGTATTGGACGATCTGCACTCAAATTTTGGTTATAAGGTGCACTTCTAGGCTATAATTTCTTATCGTTTTCTCTTCTTATCTATCAATGATTTTAATGCTATATAAGGTAATGTTTTGTGCTTTTGATTTTGCTATTTACTAACTAAAAAACTAATAATTTGTCTGTGAATTTACATAATAATTTGTCTATAATTTATTTGTAAATAACAATTAGAAGAGAAAAGATAATGACTGATGTAACAAAAATCAATTGTAATGTTCACTGCATGGCAGCTTCCATCCATTTATTCTCTTGTCTAATATGTGTAATGGAGATTAGAAATTGATTTTTGGGCGAAAACTTCTAAGTTTAGGTCTAAATCGGTTTATTTTCAAAATCAATAGTGTTAATATTATGAAAAGTTAAAGAAATTTAATTTTCATTTATAATTTTAAAAGAACATGTTTTTTGAAAAATACTTACTGCTTAAATCTGTCGAAATTGAAATGAGAAACAATTTCAGACGCTCTTAGTTAGGCTTGTACAGTAATTTCATCAACAAGCAGGTTTTACACGCCACATCAGATTTGGTATTTTAATTAAATTTTCTGTTGTCATAGATTTAATTAATTAAAGAGTTTAGCAAATTTTCAGTAAAAAAGCAATTAATTTAATAAGTATGGTAGAAAAATTGTAAAAAAATTGTTTTCGCCGTAATTAATTACAAACTTTGAATTTAAAAATCTTAAGGAAATTATATTAAGTTGAAATTTTGTTGTTAGAAAAACTTTTATTAAAAAGTAGGTTTAATTTCGGATATTAATTTTTAGATTTTCTCGGCATTTAGTTTGAATTTTAGATTTCTTAGAAATAGCAAAGCTTGTAAAGCTTGGTTAAATTGTAAGACAAAATTTTTTCTCTTCGTGTACAAAACAATCAAATAATCTCAAGACATTGTACCCAGCCTATACAGAAAGTAAAATAATTAACTGCGATTTCTTAGATTTACTTTGAACATGAAAAGAAAATTGTAACTTTTCAATGCTCCTAACTTTATTTTATTAAATGCCTATTTCAAAAGCTCCAAATAGTAATTGAAATTTTGAGTAAAGAGAACGGTACATAAGGCAATTCATTTGCGATTATATTGAGACCTATAGAAAAAAATAAAGCCCATAATCTGAGTTTCGTAATTTATTAAACCTTCAACTGACACTCAAAGTATCGACTCGTATTCAAGTGTAAACTCAGCGCTGCTAACTTCGCAAGATTCAGCTCGAGCTCAGATTTCAATGAAGAGGTGCTTCTTTTGACAGAAGCCGGAATAAATCTCGATGATTAAAAGAAGCTCTCTCTCTCTCTCTCTTTCTTTCTTTTCGTCATTCGACGACCGTTTTAAAATAAGTTATTCACTTCAAATGATTGACTGAGCAAAGAAGTTTGGAGTGATCCTTAAAGCGATCTCGAGCAGTTTTCTCC
This sequence comes from Dinothrombium tinctorium, assembly GCA_003675995.1. Taxonomy (NCBI): domain Eukaryota; kingdom Metazoa; phylum Arthropoda; class Arachnida; order Trombidiformes; family Trombidiidae; genus Dinothrombium; species Dinothrombium tinctorium. The sequence continues at coordinate 16,212 of NCKU01002115.1, forward strand.
GACGAACAAATTGGCATTTCTGAAAACGAGTTGATGTTTTCTAATTTAGATTTAGGATAGTGAATGCTTCTTAATGATCACTCTTTTCTCTAGCTTTTAAGGAAAAATCTTTGCGAAATTAGCAATAAACGTCATATTTTCTTCAATGAAGCGAAATAAATTGGTTCCAACGATCGAAAGCAGTCTGCTAAAGAAAAAGAAGCAGTGAACATTAAAGTAGTCAACAATGTTTTCAAGTTTAGCTCGAATCTCTTGACTGCATTCAATTTCACAGATCTTTAATCTATACTTCAACATCTTATCACATTTTTGCCAAGAATGCAGCACTTGAATTCAAATATACGAGTGCATTGCGCGACGAATACGAATTATATGGCTTTGCATTGCATTAAAATGACATTAAATTTATATTTATTTTGAAATGTTTCCAGATATGGGAGGCGGCGGCGGTGATAGTGCGGAGGATAAAGAGAAGTTGGAAGAGTTGGAAAGAGAGCGATTGGAAGCACTTCGAGAAGCGGAAGAGAGAAGACGCGAAAAGCATCGAAAGATGGAAGAGGAAAGGGAAAGGATGAGACAAGGGATTCGCGATAAGGTGATTGTGTGATTTATTTCGTTCACCTTTTTGTTGTGCGCGTCTTTTTTTGCAATTACACCGAAAGCGAAAAGCGTTTGACATACGACAATAAAATCAAGCAATGGATGGAAAAGATACAAGAAGAAAAAAGCATTCACTTCTCTCTTCACTTTCAAAACTCGAATCAAATGCCTTTTTTCCTTTCCGTTTTTCATCGATTGTCAAAAGAAGGGAGTGAAAGTTAAAGGCGAATTGCTAGTTTTCGCTCGCTTTCACTTTAGCAAATACACAACCGTTAAAAAGTTTTTTCGAACGCACAGTTTTTAATGAGTTCCAAAGTTTTCGTTTGTTTTCGGTCGCGTTTGCGAATTTGACGGGTTTTCGATTTTTGTCTTTTCTTCTTTGATGGTAATGAGAGCGAATATGCAAAGTGCAGAAAATATAAAAATCAAGGGAAAATGTCGAAACGCTTTTAGTTACGTTTTATCACTTTGCGCTTTTCTATTCAAATATTTCTAAATATTAGATAGAGAGGCGAAAAAATTTATGCTTTTCAAAGTCAAAATTCAATTTACGACAAGCTTGCGAACGAAAATTTCAGAATATTGCATTATGTATCTGTAAGAAAAATGCGCTTCTAAATTATTTCATTAAATTCAGCTTTACACAGTTCACCAGTAAGATAATTCGAGTTTCTTTATTGAATTCTGTCTTACTTTTAAAACAAAGAAAATTTATTTCCTTCCTTTTCTTATAAATCCAAGACCCAATTTTCGCTTTCGTTTCTTTCTTCTGCTTTAGTTAAAATCTTTTAGAAAAGCGGTGCAAAAAATCTGAATAAAATTCAGAGAAAGCTGTTCTTTAAGAAAAAAGTGAACAAATATTTTGAAGCGCATTATATTAGAAAAGCGAAAAAATATTAAAAAGTAAAGCTGAACTTAAGTAATATCGACCCTAGAAAACAAACAAAAGACCTTTTCGCTTCGAGACGGCGAAAGAAGTGTTCTTAATTAATACAAGAACAACACGAAAATTGATTTTTATGACAAAGCGCTCATTTAGAAATGAATTTTCTTATTCACTTTTATAAACTCTGATGAAGAAAAAACGTTGTGAAGAGAGTAGAAAAGAAGCTGCCGCTGAGTTTTTTCTTCCTCTTGTCAGATCGTTTTGAAACAATGTTCATGATGCAAAGAGTTTATCTTCGCTGCTATGAGCTTGATTTAATTGTCTTATACGCGAATCTAATCGCCTCTCTGTCAATAGTATGGAATTAAGAAGAAAGAAGAGAAAGAAGAGGAGATGCGGAAGCAGCAAGAAGCATTGATGGGTGGAACCTCGGCCGCGGAGGAAGGACTGAATCGTAAGAAAAAGACGCCCGAAGAAATTGCTGCAGAAGCAGCGGCAGCCGATCAGGATGAGTTCACAAGTAAGTGTTCAGAGCAATTTTGCTGAGTAATTGTGTTCCGTTCTTGAATCTGCAGAACTGAAACACTCGATAGAAAATCAAGTTAGCGAATTGAAGAGCTCAATCGAAGGCAAATGTGTGTTGCAATAGAAAAAACTAAAACAGTTTGAGTACAAGCAAAGTGTCCAGTATTTACCTCATCGTAAACAAACAAAAACAGTTAATTTGAATTCGTTGTATTGAAGTATTGAGAAGAAAATTATTAGACCTTTCGTAGAAGCGCTATGCAACATTCGTCAATGTCAGTCATCGGATTAGAGTTTGAACTTTTCATCGTCGTGTGGGAAGAAATGCAACTGTGCGGTTTAATAGCATTTCATTTTTAGGACACGAAGCTTGAATTCTTTTTATAAACGCTTGAAGCGAAAACCGATGTGTAACACAATTCTACGTATGTATGTAACATTTTCTTCTTCAATGTTAGGGTCGTATTTCGAAAACAGAGAGCCTAAGAAATATTTCGCTCTGAATATTTTGGAAAGTGCGGGTCATCGGTGGTTTGTAATCAAACTTACATTATTAAGTAGGAACGGCTTCCGATAAATTTGGTTAGCCAATTAAGTATGTAAAAAACTATGAAATTTTGTGTTGTTGTCTCTTCTCCACGAGTTTCTGCTTCAAGCTTTAGTTAACTTGTAACTGAGAATGTTGGACTTGAAAATTATGTAACATAAATTAATACACAACAACAACTAACTACAGCTACAACTACAGCAACAAGGCATCAAAATACTGAGCACCGACAGGAAAATTATTTTCAAATTATTTGCTTTTCTTTTTTGGATGCAACGAGAAAATACATCAGATGATTGGTTATTGTTTTCATCTGATGGTCGATTAATTGCAATACAAGAAAAAGAGAGATAATTACTCGCAACTACTCTCATATATACACAATCGATTGCGTGTATCTAACTCGAATTTAGCCCGTCTCAGCTTTTCATTTCGGTTTCATATTTCATTCCACAATTTACTTATATACGAACAGTGCATCAATGGACTGATAAATGAACTGCTATGTGCATATCTCTTTTATCTGCGTTCATTTCTTGTTTTTCTCTCGACAACTATCACTTGATTTCTCGCTTTGATTCTTAACAACGACAAGTGCTATGAGTATATATAAAATGTGATGAAACAGTATTTTGATGTCATGTTAATTATAAAAACGAAAAGATTAGCTCATTGTCCATTTAAAACTAAAACTAAAAAACGAGTGAAAACAAAGACAAAAGTCATTGTAAGCATGTAAACTATACACAAAATTTAAAGAAAAAAATATTATTAAAAAATAAATAATGGCGAGCGGAATGCGTCGATCAGTTCGACGTTTTCTGCCCAAATAACAGGTAGCTCAAACAACGAATTGTGTGTAGTTTTTACTTTCAATATTTTAATAGATAGGCATCTTCTCTCTCAAGAGTTTCACCTTTTAACCTCTCTTCTCTTCTCTCTAATCTCGATATCATTTTAACCGTTGAAAAATTTCGAGCGCAAAATATGTTGTGTTGTGTAATTTTAAATTTTAACCAAATATTTGACAAGAAAAACTCACATCTATTTTAACCCACTTATAATTAATCCTAAAAATAAATTAACTACACTAACTTAACTATCAAATGTAATCCGAGAAAAACGAATCTTTTTTGTTTTCATTTTGAAGTGTGAAAAAGTTCTCTCTATTAATACAATAAACAACGCCTTAATCTATAGTATATTGTCTTAACGTGATACTCTCGAAATTTTGTCACGATTTGCAGCTTTTCCTCGACGAAACACTAATCGATATTCGTTTTCAAAATGCTGACTGCTTCTTCTTCTTCCTCTCTTCTTCATTACTTTTTTCGTTTGTTCGAAGCTTCTGAAACAGCCTCGCATATTTAGCATTCGCAGCGTATTTTCATCTCGCAAATTGTCCATTCTTCAACTTTCATTATGATTCTCATTTTTCATTTACGATGCTTTCATTTCATTCTCTCAAAATGCAAACATCCAAAGATGATATCAAAGTTAATTATGTACACTCTGCTCACTTTAAAAGAAAGCACTTCACCATGCCTTTGCATTGTTTTCACTTATTTTAAATGAAGAGAGTGTACTTGCATCAAAACAATGCAAAATTGAGTTTGAGTTTAAATGTTAATTGAAAAAATATCTAAATTGTCTTCAACTGTAATTTCCCATTTATTAAATATGTAAGTAACTCTTAAAATTTCATATTGCGGTCAATAATTCATCAACATTCCACATAGCATTTAATATGTACTTACTCAGCTCAAGTTTAAAATAATTGAATACTTTTATGCAAAAAGGGGACATCGGCTTTCGTAAAATAAATCCTGAGCTTATATTTTGATCAATATTTGTTTCATGATGTGTTATCCTTAATTTAGACAAAACTTAGTGTTCACAATGACAT